>JAOSBL010141392.1:0-14224 GCA_027568915.1 Erythroxylum roraimae | reverse complement strand
AGCGAGGAGTTAAAGCTGTAGCGAAAGAGTCGGTAATATTTCTACCATCTTGTTCTTATGTTAACTATTATCCTTATACTGTGTCATGTATGGATTGACATGTTGATTTGGTTATCTTTCTTCCGCTGCGTTATGATTTCTAAAAAAGCATTGAAATCCACCATTTAACCAAATATTACATGTTTTCATTTCCGATCCAACATGTACAACCCTGTAGGCTTATTTAATATTAGTAGGAGGGCCAAACTTCTTTTAGGGCCACAAGTTATAAGCGGTCTTTTAGGGCCACAAGATATAATAATTTGCCAATATTAAATAAGTTCGGAATATGACACTACCTGAATCATAACTAATCAATTAAAGTAAATTTTATAATTAGCTCACAGGGCATACAACAACAGATATGTGGTTTTAATCAATGAACAAGGGTAAGGCTCAACTTGGTTATTCCTAAAGGATAATTTTAAGGTAAGGTAATAATAAAAGAAATAGGGTAACACAAGTTGTTGAATCTAATTGCCTTCATCAATTTAATGATTCTAATTTAACAAATATGATCTCAATATGTATAATAAAAGCAAGTTCTATAATCATTTTACTATGCATGATAACACAAATGAAAGAAATAAGAAAAACTCAAAAATTTTAAAATTTTTTCTCTTAGATTCAAAAGCTCACGAAAAAGATGGGTATATATGTGTGTAAATAATATGCAATTTTATTCAATTTAATTATACGAAAAAATACTCAAAACATAGCTTAGAAAAGTAATTATATTCTAACTATCATCCTTTTGCATACCAATTTAATCAATATTCAATAATGAAATACAATTTTGATGGATAGATTTCAATTAAGTCATAATATCAGTTTATGAAATTTTATAACCAAGATTATAATAAGCTTAAAGAAAACATTAAAAATTCGTTAACCCCTTCCTCACACTTAACGTTGTACATTTTCCCCAATGTACGTAATGTAAGTATATATGATAAGTGAGAAGGGTTAGTGGTACTTTCCTGAATGTGATGATTTTTCTAAATTTTTATCCATCCAATTTAAGATTACATCCTTACAAAATATAAGAAAAGGAGATAAAAAAGAAACAAAAGAAATAATAAAATTAACTCAATTGAATTTAAGAAGTAAAAACTTCTTAACTATAATGTTGATCTGTGTTTAAATTCTGATTCATTTGATATGATACACTTAGTGATTAATTCTTTAGAAATGTTAAAGATAGTCACTTTGACTCATTTGTGATTTTAGGCACAACTTAGAAGCAAAGAGGTTAAAGTGAGTTCAAAGCGCGACATATGGGCCATTTTCAAAGATTAATATTTACTTGTCTTCATGGAGCAAGAAGGAAAAAATTAAAAGACAAGAGGAAGACGGGAAAAATGGAACACAAAGAAGAAGAATCATAAAAATCATGCAGCATGTGGAAGAACGAAGTGATAGCAGAAGAAGGAAACAAGAGAATTAAATAAAATACAACAAAACATTGCTTCACGTGAATAGCCCCATGCATATCATGAATTAAGTGGCAGCAATCCATTTGCTAAATGACGCAGTAGCTGAAGCAAGGGCAGACATTGTAACACGTCTACATTGACGCGTCTGCAAAATGTAGACAGATGTTATGTAATGTCTACATTAAAAAGAGGAAGGGCATAGTAACATAGGGGAGGTGAATAGTAAATTGGACCAAAAACTAATTCACTAAATAGAGAAGAGGAGCAGCATCATGGGGGGTATAACAGAGGTGGAGGCGCTATGTCTTTTTCTTTGTTCTTTCACCATCGAAGCATAAAGGAGATGGCTCATGCCTGGAGAATAAAAATGGAGATGGAAGGCTAGCATCCTGATGCTGTTTCAACGTGAATATCGACATGAAGTCACGACTAAGCTATTTTTATCATTTTAAGGTTGTGATTTCTTTTCAGATTGTTGTGTTGTTGGTGTTGATTTGATAAGGTTTTGGGATGAATGATCTTAATACATTATTTTGATTTTTTTTTATTTCGAACCTATTTCTAAAACATTGAATATAATCTGTAATTGTCACTTTTGATGTTTGTGAGTTGCATTTAATGATCCCATATCATTAGAAGCAACATAACTTTGGTTAGATAACCCAAATGTGTGAGGTTACTGCTTACATTGATCGTTTTCTACTTCCTATTGCAGCTACCAAATTAAATCTAGAGAGCGTATCCTAGGTTATTTGGTAGTTAGGTTTAATTAATAATTGTGTCTTGATTAAATATAACCTATGAGAAAATCGGGATTGGTAGAGCGTTCTATTAGTCTCAGATCAATAGTCCGAAGAGAGTTGTAATGATGTTAAGATGATGAAATATGTTGATCGTTTTTAGGTCGAGATTGAAACTATAATTGGACCTTACATATATTCGACATTTTAATCATTTTTTATTGCTTGTTTTAATTTTTTCCAATAGTTTACTTTTATTTTTATTTTCTAAATTTTTAAATATCCACCCCCCCCCCCCCCCCTTTTATATTTTCCTTGCATCAATTAAACTTTGGTTATGGAAATTAACCGAACATTCCCTATGGATTCAATCCCAACTCACCCTAACTACAAATTTTAGTGTGTAGAGTCAGGAAAATTTTTGCAACATACTCGACACGTGTTGTCAAATTTTGGCATCGTTGCCGGGGAGTATGGCAGTTTAATTTTCGTATTTGATTTTAGTTTGTGTTTTGTGAATATATTTGTTTATAATCATTCTTTTTTTGTTATTTTTAATTTTTAATTGTTTGTTAGTGTTGGTGCATGGTAATGACCAGATCTCCTCATAGAGAAATTAAGTAACTTAATCCGGAGATCGAGAGAACATTACAAAGTTTGCATAGGGAAGTAAGGCCAATTTTGGTAGACAAATTGGAACTAGAATCTGAAGACATGATGGCAAATCTAAGAACTCTAAGGGAGTTGGCTGCACCTGATTTAACTTAAGGACCATTATGCATAACATTTTGAATTTCGCTAAATATGTAACTTTTGAGTTAAGATTTGGATTAATTCATTTGTTCCCTAACTTTCATGGTCTTGCAGGTGAGGATGCACATAAGCATCGTAAGGAAATCGATGTGGTGTGTTTGAGTATGAAGCCTCCTAGAGTGACAGACGAGCATATCATGTTGAGAGCCTTCCCGTTCTTACTCAAGGATGCAACAAAAGATTGGTTATTTGATTTACTAGCAGGAAGCATAAATATTTGGTTGGAGGTGACGAGACTATTTTTAGAGAAATATTTTCTGGCTTCAAAGGTGGTAAGTATTTAGAAGGAGATATGTGGCATCAAGCAGCATAATAGAGAATCTCTTTACGAGTATTGGGAGCAATTCAAGAAGTTATGAGCTAGTTGTCCACACTACAACATACTAGAGCAACTTCTCATCCAATATTTCTATGAAGGATTGTTATTGATGGAGAGGAGTTTGGTTGATGTAGCAAGCGGTGGGGAACTTTATGAAGACTCCCATTGAAACCAAGATATTACTTGAGTGGATGGTCACTAACACCCAATAATTCAGCACTCGCAATGTTGTTTGACGAGTAAACAAGGTAAACACTTCATCCATTGAACATCGTTTAGATGAAATAACATCTTTTGTGAGAAAGATTGCAGTTGGACAAGCACAAGTGAAAGTGTGCAAAATACGTTCAAACACAAGCCATCCAATTGATGAGTGCCCAACATTATAAGAAGGAAGTATGGAGTGTGTGAATGCTGGAGGAGGAAACTTCCTGAACCAATACAACCTGTACTCGCAGACATATAACCCAGGTTGGAGGGATCACCCTAAGTTAAGTTATGGAGGAAACCGATACCAAAATTTCTTCCAAAATTGGCCGCAAGGAGCACAAGGATTTCAACTAAGGCAATAAGGAGCATCTTCTTCTAGCTTAGGTATATCTTTAGATGATCTTGTTAAGAATCTTGCTGCTAATAATTTGCATTTTCAACGAGATATGTAGCAATTACAACAAAGTATGCAACAAATTAATTAGAGTGTATAGCAAATCCATCAGGAACCAAAAGCAAGCACATAAAATTTGGAAAATCAAATGGGTCAGATAATAGTGAGGCTCAATCGCCTAGAATCACAAAGTGGAGGAAAATTGCCATTCTAACCTGAGGTAAACCTGAAGAATGTTAGTGCCATAACCCTAAGGGGTTGAAAGGAGATTGAGGGTCCTAAGAGAAACCCATCAAGGATTGCTACCGAGGAAAAGATCAAGAAGGAAATGGGAAAGGAAGAAAATATGTCATCAAGTACGAAGGTAAATTTCAAAAGTCCCAATATCATTAAAACTAACCGTCCATCTTTTCCTAGCAGATTGACAAGACCAGAAAAGGAGGAGAAAGACAAAGAGATATTGGAGACTTTTCAAAAGGTTGAAGTCAATATACCTTTGCTCGAGGCAATCAAACAAGTACAAAGGTACTCCAAATTCCTCAAAGAACTGTGTACACATAAGAGTAAACTGAGAGGTTATGAGAAAGTGATGATGGGTGAGAATGTCTCGGCGGTATTCAGAAAGAAGATGCCTAAAAAATTTCAGGATCCAGGTTTGTTTACCATTCCTTGCAAAATTGGTAATATTGTGATTAATAGAGCTATGTTGGATTTGGGTGCTTCTATTGATGTGACGCCTTGTTTGATTTATGCTTCTTTGAATTTGGGCATATTAAAAGAAACGAATGTAATCACACAACTGGCTGACCTCACTAATGTTTATCCTGATGGTGTAGTTGATAAGTGTGTTTTTAGGTTATGTTTCTAGTGTGTTTTCATGTGTTTTAAGTGCTTCTTTGTTTATTTTAGTTTTAGTTTATCTGATCTTTAGCATCTTTTGTATCTTTTCTTGATCTTTGAATTGTTTAGTTAATTCTTTACATTTTCTGGTGTTTGGGGGTAGTTTTGGAGCCTATTTATACGATGGATTGGTGCACCTAGTTGATGAAATGTGCAGGTATCAGATTTGCAGCCGTGGATATGGTACAGGTGATTTAATAGCACCATTGGGTAGACTTAGAGAATTCAAATGACAATGAAATCTGGTGCAGAGGAAGGAAAATGTGTAAGGAGCTTGCAGTTCAAATTTTAAGTTAATCAAAGGTCCAGAGAAGAAGTTATGGCCAAAAGAGTGAAGAGTGCAGAAAGCTATCATACAACAGTGCACGATCGCTCTTGTGCACGATCGTGCAACTACCAGATGACCACCTCTCTGTAATGATCATGCACTCTCAGATGGCCACCTTTCTGTCACCCTTGTGCTTACAGACAGAACTCGCCATGATTAGGTTAAACATGGGATTTTAAGTGGTTTGACCCTCCCTTTGACATATATAAAGGCTCTAAACCGTAGGAGCCTCCATCCATCAGAAGACACACCAAAAATAGAAAATGTGAGACTTTTGAAGGCTAGCCAAAGAAGGGAACACAAAATCTACGCTTAAAATCACCTATAGGAGTGCTTAAAATCTTATTAAAGGATTAGGAGAAGTTGGTAAGTCTAGAGATAGCATAACAAATTCTAATCCATTCAATTAGGGTCAGCTAATTATGCCTTAAGAGAAGGTTATTAAACATTAGAAAATATTGGGTCAAGCATAATTGGATCAAGAATACAAGGGGAAAGCAAATTAGGGATAGATTAACTCCTATTTTTAAACCTTGGCCATCAAATTACTGCATTTTGCCTTAATTGGTTGTTCATTGCTAGTTTAATTAATTTTCATTTAATTTATAGTTTCTAATCTTTTGAAATCATTTTCTTAAACAAAGCTTAACCTAAATTGAGTGGTGTCTAACATCAATATCTGTGGGATGATATCTATTTGTAACTATAAGTAACGACCCGTATACTTGCAGTTTTTGACATAAAACTAATAGTTTGGTTTGCAAACGAAAAAGTTTTTAGCGCCGTTATCGGGGATTGATTTTTTTAGCATCTTATTTAGCTTAGGTGATTTTGATTTAGGAGATTTTGATACTTTTCCTTATCTATTTTTAGGTGCATAAGCATAAGGAGCATAAGAAGATCTACCGAATTTAGTGAAGAAGAGCTATCCGAAATCATAAGACATGCAAGAGAGCTAAGAAGAGCTTAGTGCTAAGAGGCATTACAAAGGAATATGGCGGAAGAAGGACAACTAGGAGGGGACAAGAGAACATTAATGGATTTCATGAGGCCCATATTTAGTCCACAAGGGGTCGCAAGGGCTGTGGTTCAAGCAAACAATTTTTAAATCTAGCCTGCACTCCTCAACATACTCCAGAATAGTGTACAATTATATGGGTTATCAACTGAAGATCCCAATGCCCACCTAGCAAACTTCTTGGAGATATGTGATACTTTTAGATTTCAAGGGATGTCTGATGATTTTGTGTGGCTCAGACTATTTCCATTCACTTTAGAATATCGAGCCAAGGTATGGTACAACTCACTTAGTACATCTTAGATTATCACATGGGAGCAAGTGGCCCAAGCCTTCCTCGCCAAGTACTTTCCTTTGACAAAGACTACTTGGATCATTAGGGAGATTACAAACTTTCAGCAAAATGATAGGGAGTCCTTATATAAAGCTTGGGAGAGGTTCAAAGAATTACAACAAAGTTGCCCACACCACAACCTTCCAAGGGAGTTCTTATTCCAAACATTCTACAATGGTGTGAATCAAATTACAAGAGGGATAACTGATGCAGCTGCTAGAGGGTCTTTGATGAGGAAAACCATTGAGGCAACTCATGGTCTTTTTGAGGAGTTAGCTAGTAACATTTGCATGCGGTCAAATGAAAGGAGTAGGGAAGGCATAAAGGAACAAAAAGGCATGATTCCAAAGTAACATTTGCATATGGTCAAATGCAAGCCCAGATTACCGCTCTCACTCAGAAGTTGAACAATATGCAAGGAGCTTCTTCATCCACAGTCAAAGCTATGCAAACCCAATGTGAGTTATGTGGGCAGGAAAACCATTGCACAATAGAGTGTTTCTTTTTAGGAGCCAATGGCATAAAACAGGTAAATTACTTGGGCCAACCGCAATAAAGAGGTAACAATCCACACTCCAACACTTATAATCAAGGGTGGAAAAATCACCCAAAATTTTCTTGGAGTGCTAATAATGCAGGTGGCCCAACAAGACTTCCAGGACCTCCGGATTTCAGCAAAATCAATTTGGAGCCTTGGAGAGCTAGATGGATAGGATGATGGATGCTATGAACTAGATGAACTCTAAATTTGCAACCTAAGAAAAGTACCAAAAACAGATGTTTGCAAGCTAGGATGCAATATTGAAACACCATGCTTCATCTATCCATAATTTAGAGGTTCAGGTAGGCCAACTTGCTATTGCCTTATATTTTAGAAATGTAGGTAACCTACCAAGTAACACTAAGGCAAATCCAAAGGAACAACTCAAAGCAATCACACTTAGGGGTGGTAAGCAACTGAAAGAACTAAGTGTGCAATAGGAGAGTCAAACAAAGGAGAAGGGCAAGGAGACAGAAGGGACGGAGGAGGAAGAGCAACAAGAAGAGAGACCATATGTTCCACCACCACCATACAAGCCTAAGCTTCCGTATCCATAAATGGTGAGACAACATCTGCTAGACACTCAGTTCTCCAAGTTCTTGGAGAAGCTAAAGAAGCATCAGATTAACTTGTCATTGGTGGAAGCATTGGAGTGCTTGCCTAAGTATGCGAAGTTTCTCAAGGACATACACACAAATGCACTTGGGAGGACAAATGAAATCATGTCCAATGTTGGGCTCCGGAAACGGGGTTCAATAGTTGTGGTATCAAAGAAAGAGGTTAGGCTCCAAAAACGGGGTACAACAGGTTTGGCATTGATCGCGACTAGGTCTGGGTCTAGGGTTAGGACTAGGTTTAAGAGTATCCTAGGTATGAAATGGGTAGTTAAGACATAAAATGAACATGCATTATTTTAAATGAATAACTTGCTTTGTTTTGAATTGTTTCACATGATTTGAAATTGTTTTATATGATTTGAATTGTTTTACTTTAGTTGAAATTGTTTTACATGAATTAAAGATTTTAAATGGTTTTATATTGAAGGAGTGAAAATGTCACCTCAAAAGAGAACTCAAAGAGCTATGACTCGATCTCGCTCTCACTAAGGGAGCACGAACGAATCCTATATCCCATAAGATGTGGGGACATCTTGTAACATCCCCATACCCATGTTAAGGCTAGAATAGTAATTTATGAGAAAGTATTGTGACATTAGGAAAATGCACGTCATGCATAATTAATAGTGACATACACATTTATTTTGCACATTCATATGATTGTACATGCATTCATTGGCATTTCCAGGTAAATTTGATTTATAAGTGGAAATTGTGGATTTATTGGAGTGCATTAAATGTGATTTGGCAATTTTTGTACATTTTAGATAATTTGAAATTTTGATGAATTATTTTTGAGCCAAAAAATTATTTGCAGAGTTATCTTATTATTTAGGAATTTTTGGTGAATTTAGAAATTTTCGAAAATTTTGGGGTATTGTGGACCAATGATATAGTGATATGTGGCAATCTTATTTAAGTGACAAATGGTATGCTTGTGTGATGACAAGTGTAAGACATGCAAGCCTACACGTAGCTTGTGTTTACGAGTGGCTTATACAGGGATTAGGAAAAGATCACTATAGTTTATATTCGTCACTGAATTCTCTTCACTATTTTCTTCACCAAATAACTACTGAATTTGCCTTTGTGTTGTTGAGTTACTCTCTAGAAATTTACAGTTGAACCCAGTAAGTAGTTTTGCTGATGTTTAGTTTCTGGTGTAAAGATTTACATGTATGCATGGAGTTGTGAAGTTGGGTTTCGATGTTGAATAAATTAGACGATTGATTTTAGAATTAGGAATTGTTTTAACACTTTGTTGAATGGACTCTAGATTGGAAAATATGTATACACTCTATCTTGGTTTTGAGAAAATCGAATGTTCCATGCTTACATTGTGTCTGTTATTTATCAGTAGAAATGAAGTTTGATGGTTAAGCGTGAGTCTTAGATTTTTGTATTGTGTGTGCGTTGATGAGCTAAAAATGAGTTAGAAGAAATGTTTGAGTGAATATTTGAGTTGATTGGTGTGAGAATGTACTTGGGAAAAATTACAGTAGAGAGAGAGAGAGTAGAAAATTCGTACATGAGTTTTGGTTTTGATGTTTTGGCATAAATCTTAAATCTTTAGTTTTTTAAAAGTAAGTTGAAGTAGAAATGCAAAGAGTATACATTAGGGATGATGGGGTAAGTAGAAAGAGAGAAAGTGTGTAAACAAAGGTTGAAGATGATGAATAGTATTGGAAACTTTCTGATTTTAGTATTTATAACTAATGTTGTATTTTGAGTTGTTTTAACATAAGATAAGTTGCAAAGAAAGGAGTCAATGTAAGGGTATAACCTTGTGATGAGAAATTAAGTAGAGGAAAGGAAGAAGATGGAGGAGTGTTGCTGCGAAAATGAGGAGAATCACGAGCAAAAATGTGATTCTACAATAAAAGAGTGGTAGTTGCTTGTATAAGTTTCTGAACAGAGTATTTCATTGAACAACCCTCAGTCTTTTGACTATAACTTTTTCATATGAACTCCAAATGACTTGAAACTTAGACCAATGGATTCCTAAGTCATTTTTATTTCCCTCTATAAAAATTTAGAGTTATCTGAACTGATCTGAAAGTAATTGATAGGATGAAAGTGTGGAAGTCTGCTGGAATGTTATGAATTGGAAAATTTTCATGATCATGCTTCGGTTTTGAAATTATAACTTGAGATGTAGATTTCTGAATGAGTTGATTTTTGATTCATATTAAACTAGAGACATATTTCTACAACTTTTGGGAAGAAGTAGAATTTTAATTCTGTCTCTAAGATTTTCAAAATTGGCATGTAATTGGGTTGTAGCTTAAGCTGAAGCACTGTCAGGGACAGAAATCATGTCCTGTGGTTATTGAATAAACTGTATTGATGTGTGCCGAATTAGGCTGAGGTGTCTTCACCAAATTTTTAGGTTATTCTTTTATCCTTAAATTGGTATAAAATTTGTAATTTTTGGATATCTTACCTGAAATATATGAGTTGTGCAATTAGAGGGTATGATCATGTACTAGCTAAAAGTTCAAATATGTACAGTCTGTGGTATTTTGTGCATAACTCATAAAATACTGAATCAAATTGGATGATGTTGGAGTCATTAGAAATTTAAGACATTGGAGAACAATTTCCATAAGGGAGTTTTTCCTAATTTGGTCATTTATCCTATCAGATTAATTATGCAAAGTTTACCCGAAATTATATGGGTAGAAAATCTGAAGTGGCCAATTAAGTTATGTAATGGATTTAACATTTACTTTATTATGGTCTAATTTTTAAATACAAATGACGTTAATGAGGGCTTTGATATCGGATTGATTCGATGATGAGAATTTCAATAAGATACCCGGAATTGTCATTGAACATGCATTGTGCATACTTTCTATACATTGATGTGCATAAAAGAACACTTGTACATTTGTGCAAAAATTTGATATTTGTGAATGTGTTGTGTATGTTTAAGAGTAGCACATCGGATGTCAGTCGGACATTGCTAGACCATCAAGGCAATAGCTTATTGGAGCGTACAGTGAGTCAACCTAGATGATTTCCTAGGATTAATTTGATTTGAATTTAATTTGATTTATTACACTTCCATTATTATTAAACTGTTTGTGAGTTGTTTTTGGATTCTGGACCTAAGGTCCGAGGAGTTTAATAGTTGAGCACGTATTGGGAGTGTTTTGAATTGTTATGAATTTGATATTTGATTCTCAATGAAAGTTGAATGCCAGATTTAGGTCTAATGACTGTGAAATCTTGTATGAGCATCTGTATAAGATTTTGATATATGAGATATGCAGAAATTGTTGCATTTCATAAAATGCATGTTCAGATAAAGGCGTTGTGACTTGAGTTGCCAGTATGAAGCGCTTCCACGTAGAGCTTTGCTCCGTAATTTCTAATTTTGCACGTAGAGCTATGCTCTATGATTCTGTTTGACTGAGCCCTATGGGCCGGTATTTGTATAAGTTGTGATAGGCACTCGGTCACAATAATAAGAAAGAATGTGAGTCTCATGCATATAACATTATAAGATTGAAATTTATTGAATGATTGGTAATTCTGAATGAGTGATAAATTGATGTGATTTATTTGCTATACTTAGTAATGTGGACTGTGTGATCTTATGATATACCATGTTGTGTGAACATCTGGAATGTGTTTATGATCTAAATGAGTGTCTGTAAAATATGTATTATGTGTATCTGATCCGGTGAAATCATCAATGATGGTTCACTCATTGAGTTCGCAAAACGCATAAAAACTGCAACGTTTTTATTATGGCTAAAAGACCCTTTGGATTTTGTTATGGCTCAGAGGTCTGTCAGCTGGCTCCAGGAGTGTTGTGTCTTGTATTTTGTTGTTTTTGTGAGAACCTGTACGAGGCTATAAATATTTATATTAAGGAAACAGTGTAAAATTTGTGGATTAATGCGATGAATGATTTTAAAATTTGCATAGTTTTAAATGATGTTAGTTGATGCCATGTGTAAGTTGGAGTTGTTTTTGCTCTAACTTGCCATTATCGTAGGATATGTACTTGAATGTTCCTGAATGTTTGGGTATGTACCCTATGGTAGTGGGATGTTGCACATCTTCTGCTCCGGATTCTAAGGCACCCAGTGTGCAACATGAGGTGCCTCCACCACCTCCTCCCCAGCCTCAAGTAAATCCCATGGATCCGCGCTTCTTTCAAGCCTTTGCTTAGGCTTTCACTTATGCTATGGGATAAGGGTCTCAAGTTCCAATGTAAGCTCCGGTTGACAGGACTGGATAGTATGATAAGCTCCATAAGTACGGAGCTATAGATTTTAATGGTACTACAAATCTAGAAGAGGCCAAAGCATGGTTGAAGAGGATCGAGAGAGTCCTGTTTCAGATGAAGTGCTCTAATGAGGAGAAAATGGATTATGCAGTGAGTGTTGGCCCCCAAATTTCTTTTATTATTATTAAGCATGATTTAAATAAATTGTGAGGTTTATTGGATTAATTGTTCTTAAAGCTAATTATTATGTCAAGGTTAGTAGGATTTTATTGCATGGATAAATGGGATTAAAGTGTTAAGGATATAAGAATGTTCAAAGGTTTTTGTGGCAAAACACTTAAGCATAAAAGACATAAGGCTTATAAGGAAGGGCAAAATGGACTTTGCTCACTCATTAAGGGTAGAAATGGAAGAAGAAATGTTGTCTTGTTCTTTTAAGAAGAAGCAAAACATGAATTGAGAGAGAAGAACAAAAATAGAAGAAAGAAAGAAGTGGTTTCAGTGGAGAGGAAAGAAAAGAAGGAAAGATAGTTAGGGTTTCATCATTTTTGGTTCTGAAGAGAGATTTTGAGGTGGTTCATGAAGAGAAAAGGTTGAGGAAGAGAAGAGCTTTCATTTGAGCCAAAGATCTCTTCTTCTGGTGAAGAATCAAGGTAGGATCATTTTGAATCTTTTGGATTTTTGGAAAGATTTTAGTTCATGGAGTTTAGAAAATGCATGGGTTTAAGTATTCTAAAATCAGTTTTAGTGATTTTGCATCATTGGATTTTCAATTGGATTCCTATTAAAGGGGGATTTTACCTTTGATGAAGGAAATCAAAAAGGCAAGAGGTGCAGGAGGAGAGGCATTTTGAGCAAGTCTTTAAGTAAGGAATTCAAAGTGGGTACATGTCTATAATAGAATAAATAAGCCACTAATGTTTTGTTTGAATCAAAGAAGTTTAATGATTTCAATTACATCATAAATGCACATTTATTGCTCTTCAAATGTTTTGAGAAAGTGCTACATGTTTGGCATATGAATTATGTGATTGATTTATGAAATGAAAAAAATGAAAAAGATTTTGAAAGGATACTAAGTTTATGAGATCAAGTTTCCAAAAAGTGCCTTTTTGGGCAATATGTTTTGCTTGTCATGAAATACATATTATGTGAGTTTGTGGTGGTCTCCTAAGTTAAGTCAAGTGCACTTCGACTAAAGGCTTCTCCCGCTACCCGCGAGGGGCATGGAGCTCCTTCACGGACCCCCATAAGTTCATGGCTACACAGGACCATTATGTGGAAATGTATAGTACGTTCTGTTTTGGACCTTCTAAACCATTCTGATGTGCTTATGTGCTTATGTTATGTTAACAAGTTTGATGCATTCATATTTTGACTACATGATGACAATTTGAGTAAAATGTGCTTTATGGATTCAATTAGAATTTTCTATGACAAGTGATTGATTTTTAAATATGACTTGTTGATATATATATATATATATTCATATATATTTATATCAACATATATGACAAGTGATTGATTTATATATATATATATAAGTGAGAGATTATGGAAGAGAAAATAGGAATTATGGATGATGAGAACTAGAAGTAAGTGAGGAGTCAAATGAGTAGAGGTTAAAGAGGTTAATTAAGTAAAGTTGGTGAGTTGAATGGTAATGCTTATGACTTTCCAAGTTGGTACAATGAAAATTTCCAGTTTTTATAGGGGAAAACTTTGTGCTCTGAATTCTGGGGCAATTCTGGATTGTTCTAAGCTGAATTGGACCAAGTTGTCTTCTAGAAAGTTGTAAATTATCCTCCAATCTTTTCAATAGTATATAGTATGAGATTTTTGGACATTAGAGCTGAACGTTATGGTCATTAGAAGTTAGTGATGTCACATAGGATATAAACCATCGTCTGGTGCACATCGTCTGGTGCACCAAGACATCGTCTGACCTTTCATCTAGTTCAGTTTTGACCCTATAGATGATGAAATATCTTTTTGGTGTCTTCATGAAATTTGTAGATCTAGACGTGTAGCACCCCACTCTCGTAAGACACATACCCGACATCTATTGTGATATCCAAGTACGTATCCCACAAGAGTGGCATGCTAGAACGATTAATCAGTCGAAATTCATTACAAAACTTTTATTTCTTTAAAACAAGGTACACGTAAGTGGAAAATCACTATTCAAATTGGGCCATGTCATTTAAAAGCATTTCCATTTACAAGTTACAAATATTACAAACATTAGTATTCAACAATAATTTGGGCCCATTTCAGATACAAAACACTTGAAAC
>JAOSBL010140936.1:0-14303 GCA_027568915.1 Erythroxylum roraimae | reverse complement strand
GGTATTCCATAGCCAGAGCCGCATAGATCATGGATCCAAATAGCGACGTTCAACCTCAGCAAGATCAGGCTGAACCAGTTTGTATTGAGGCCCAATATTCTTTATGCTTAGTTATGGTATTTCCATTGTAAAATGTAGGTGTTACTTATTTAATGAGTAAACATATCTTTTATACGTATGTGTAATATAAAACTTATTGAGTCCTAGTATAGTTTGAATTATGGGCATAGTATTCTTTATACCCAATCGTGGTATTCCCATTTTAAATGTAGATGTTAATTATTTTTAATGACTTGTGGTATTTTTTGTATATAGGGCTAGTATTATATGTATTCAATTATGGTGATGTGTCATAATATTCCCATTTTAAATGTAGGATAAGGGTTAAAGATGCTACTTGCATGAAAAACAATTAGGCCTTAATCCAAATTCAAAATTTTAAATAAAGGAAAAATCTCAATAATAATCAAGGGCAAATCAAGGAGATTTGGGTTAAACAAATTATTTTGCAAATTGGGATCAAATTATAGGAGTCAAAGTGATATTTGGCAAAAAATTTTGGTGTGATCTTAGGCGTGGGCACGCTCAATGAAAATTGCAATTTCCAAACATCGAATTGGCAAGAGAAGAACACGTTAAAAGTGGTTTAAAACCTTATCTTGGCTAGATCTAGGTGAAAATAAATAAATTCATGATCTAAGGAATCCAAGGAATCATATCATAAGATTTCCACATGTGTTTCAATGGTTTTAAATAGGGCCAAGATGTGATGGAGCAACGAATTCCATCTCCAGATACATTTTTAAGCTTCTCAAAGTCCACTTGTTTTCTCCTTTCTTTAGTAGATATTAAAGTAGTTTTCCTTTAATTTCTAGTGGTTGAAATGGCCATTGATGGCTATTCATGGTTAAAGGAAGTGGGAGCCCTTTTTCGAACTTTAAAGATTGGGAGGCAGTTGAGTCCTATAGTGAAGCATTTCATTTATTCATGTATTGAATTGCTTTTTTATTCTTCTATTTTATAATTATTTTCAATTAATTTCTAATGTGCACGATTATTTTATTAGCTGAGATAAACATTTGTTAGATTAAGGTTTGAATACGTAAAATTTCAAATCTTTTAATCATTTGTAACAACTAGGGGTTTTAATTTGTTGTGTCATAAATTATTACTTTTAGGAAAAGCATTCAACTGCATTAAATGCAATCATGGATATTGTGATATCTTGCTTCGATACTCTTTTTTTTTTCTTAAAGTTATTGTTTAATTAAATTTTGGATCGTATCTAAGGTTGTTAAGCAATAAGGGTTAATTGAATTATGTGTTTTCAATTAAATAACCCTAAGTAAGACAAACATTTAGTATCACATCGAATATATGATTGATAAAATAATTATTTTTGTTCCAATGATCAATCAAGGTTCTAAGGGGTAGAAGCAACCATAAACTAAAGTTTTTTTTAATTGAAAACTCTTATTTAATTACATCCTTTATTCTATTTATTGCAAAATTGATCAAGCCCCCTTCTATTGATTATTTTCTTTTGTAATGATTGGTAAATAGTAATTCTTTGTGGGATTAACTCCTACTTCTCTCTATTACATTTCTTTAATTGCAAGAATTTAGGAATTAATTTGGGGTATAGAAAACAATTCTACAAAATTTTAGCATTGTTACCTCAGAATTCTAAGTTTATATGTTCATTACGAGATCTTTGAATGAAGCTAATTTACAATATAATCTAGAAATCGCTAAAACTATTAAAAAGCAAAAAAAAAAGATTTAGGAATAGTGCAACATTACAATTGGGGAAACTATAAAATTCATGGTGAACAACCAAGTTTCACAAGAATTAGTCAAACCAGAATTGAATCAACAATCTCATTGCATAACTTTTTCATATTTAGATGTAAATGCAACTTTTGAATTAAAATATAATTTAATTCATTTGTTACCAACTTTTCATGGTACTACATATGAGGATCCATATAAGCATCTTTAGGAATTCCATGTTGTGTGTATGAGAATTGAAGCCCAATAACATTACAACAAATCAAATTAAAGGCTTTCCTATTGTTTATGAAAGATACAGCCCAAGATTAGTTATATTACCTACCATCTGCTAACATTACAGCGTGGAACAAAATGTAGGAATAATTTTTGGAAATATTCTTTCTAGCTTCAAAAAATGCCAGCATTAGAAAGGAAATTTGTGGCATTCAGCAATAAAATAGTGAATCAATATATGAGTATTAGGAGTGTTTTAAAAAAGTTATGTACCAGTTGTCTGCGTCATAAATTGGCGAACAACTCCTAATTTAGTATTTTTATGAAGGACTTCTAACAAATAATAAAAGTATTATTGACAAAACTAATGGAAGAGCACTTATTAACAAAATACTAGAAGTAGCTCGAACATTGATCACTAATATGGAATCCAACTCCTAACATTCAACACTAGGACGACTATTTACCTTGACAAGTTAGTGAGATAAATGTTTCTTTTCTAAAAACATGTATGGATAATCTTACTGAAATTGTCTGATAATTAGCCATAGGAAAAATGGAGGCAACAAAGGCCTAAGGCATATGTTTGGTAGTAGGGCACCCAACATATATATTTCATACATTACATGAAGACTTAGCAAAATAAGTGAATAAAGTAGGAAGTTTTCAAAAGCAACCTCAACTTCAATACAATCTATACTCAAACACGGACAATCTTGACTAAAGAGATCATCCAAATTTTAATATAATTAAATCAACTTATGGTCAATTTTTACTAATATCAACAGTTACATCCTCTGAGATAGCCACAAGAAGTCCAAACATCTTATTCGGGTATATCTCTTAAGTAATAAAGAATCAGCTACTAATACTGTTAAATTACAATTTTAAGAAAACTATTATTCAAAATATGAAAATTAAGTGGGTCAGTTAGCCATAAAGGTCAACTATTTGGAATTATAAGGTTCGAATAAACTACCATCACAATCTATAGTGAATCCTAAGGAAAGTTCCAATTCCATTAGATTGAAAAGTGGAAACTAAGTAGAGCAGGTGAACGGTCCATCTATAGTTAACTCCCATACCAAAGATTTTAAATATACTATAACAAAGGAAAGAGTGCCAATGTCTAAGGATGAGTTGCATACTCCTCCTTTAGTTATACTTCCTCCGTATTGGAATCATTGATGGATAACCAAAGATAGGAGCATAATGCTAGTTTATATGAGACATTTTAGAGATGTAAGGTAAATATGCCCCTTTTGACGTAATTAAGCAAGTGCCTAGATATGTTAAATTCTTAAAGGAACTTTGTATAATGAAAATAATACAAAAGAAAAAAGGGATTGAGAATGTAAGGTTAGGCAGAACTGTATTTGTAGTTATTAAAAAAACCCTCTTGGAAAAGTGTAAAGACTCAAGTACTTTTTCTATACTATGCATTATGGGAGGTTCTAAGGTGGGAAAAGCAATGCTAGATTTAGGTTCAACTATAAACTTCATACCCTATTCCATTTACTTTACTCTCAATTTCAGAACATTGTAAAAAAAGGGAATAGTGATTCAATTAGTAGATAGATCCAATGCATGTTTCAAAGGGTTAGTATAGGGTTTTTTTGTGTGTATGTAAAACAAAAATTGACTTTTTCTACTGACTTCTATGTCTTGGATATCGAAAATGATGACTAAGTAACACCCATTTTATTAGGAGGACCAATTTTAAAGACCACTAAAACATAAATTGATGTCCATAATGATAATTTGACAAAGGAATTCAGTAAGGATACTGTGGAGTTTAATATATATGATTCAATGAAATATCCCGATGATGATTTCCCTATCTTTACATTTGTTGTTTTAGATTAATTAGCAAAAAACTAGTTTAAGATTAATGAGAAGGATGAGTTAGAGACAAGTATAGGAAAAAGTCTTTTAATAAAGAAGATATTGACATTTCCCTTAATTGTGTTTGCGGGAGAATATGGCAACGTTGGACAATGTTGCAAAAATAGAATAGGTGTCGATAGTATAATATATGGACTTAGGCATCCTTACACCTGGTGAATAACTCATCTCTTTAGTAGTATGAACGCTAAAATTAGAGTTAAAACTACTACTAAAACACTTAAAATTTATGTTATTGGGAGAAGGAGACCCTCTACTAGTATTAATCTCAAGCAAACTAACATTCATGTAAGAGGAGAGATTATTAAAGGTTCAAAAAATTCAAAACATCTATCAGATGGACAGTAATAGATTAAAGGTATTAAATCTTCTACATGTACGCACAAGATCCTTATAAAGGATGTAGTTAGACCCATAAAGCAACTATAGAGATGATTAAACCCTCCAATAATGGAGGTGGTTAAGAAAGAAGTTTAAAGCTTCTTCAAGTTGGTATAATATACCCTATCTCTGATAGTGCATAAGTTAACCCTATACAAGTAGTTTCGAAAAAGATGAGAATTAAAATTGTCATAACTCAAGAAGGAGATAAAGTTCCTTCTAGGATCCAAAATGAATGGTGAGTATGTATTGACTATAGGGAGTTATATTTAGTGACTCAAAAGGACCATTTCCTTCCTTTTATTGATTAGACATTAGATAGAGTAGTTGTAAAGCATTCTACTGCTTTCTTGATGGTTTTTCAGGGGTACTTCTATATTGCAATTGCTCCTGAAGATATGAAGAAAACAACTTTCAATTGCCTTTTTAGAACTTTTGCATATAGACAAATGCCTTTTGGCACTTGTAATGGAACAGTTACTTTCTAAAGATATATGGTCAGTATTTTCTTATAATATGTAGAACAAATCATTGAAGCTTTTATGGATTACTTTTCTATTCATGAAAATTCATTTGATGAATGCTTACATAATTTATTTTGATTTTAAAAAGATGGAAACTAATATGGTTCTAAAGCCTAGAAAAATGTCATTTTATTGTATAATAAGGTACCATTTTGGGACATTATTTTTCTAGAGGGATTGAGGTAGATAAGGCCAAAGTGGATATTATTTAATCTTGGTTTTACCCTGCTAGTATGTAAGAAGTTCACTTGTTTCTTAGCCATGCATGTTTTTATCAAAGGTATATTAAATATTTTTTGAAAATAACATCCCCATTATGTATGTTACTCTGAAATCCATTTTTAAACAAACTATATATATAAGTTTTCTTAGGGCAACGAGTTGAGAAATTGCTCCATGCCATTTACTACGCATCTATAACCTTGAATGAAACCCAAAGAAATTACTCAACAACTAAAAAAAAGTTATTGGTGGTAGTTTTTTCTTTGGAAAATTTTCAAACTTATTTGTTAGGAACCAAAGTCATTGTTTTCTCTAATAATGAAAAGGAGGAAAAACCTAGATTAATAAGATGGATCTTATTTCTAAGCAAATTTGATTTAAAAATCAAAGATAAGAAACGAGAAAAAATTGAATGGCAGATCATTTAAGCCAATTGTTTCATATGCACGCAAACTTTGATTTGCAAGAAGAATTCTTAGATCAGCATCTATTCTTTGCAAGTGTTCAATTGACATGGTATGTAAATATAGTAAATTATTTGTTTACTAATATACTACCTACAGCATTTTCAAAAGCGCAAAGGAATAAGATTAATAGTGATGATAAGTACTATTTATAGGACGATTCATACTTGTGGAAACATTGCTTAGATAAGGTAATACCAAGATGTATACTTGAAAATAGATCTCTTATATCCTCACTTTTTTCCATTATTATGCTTGCAGTAGACGTGTTGGTGCTAAACAAACAACAAGAAAGAACTTAAAGTGCAGTTTTTTCCCTTCATCATATTGAAGCACTTACCTATTATATAAAGCTTGTGAGCAATGTCAAAAAAACATGTAATAGCACTTAAAGAAATGAGATGCTACAAACCTCAATTTTGGCTTGTGAAAATGTTGACGTTTGGGGCATTGACTCCATAGGACCTTTCCCATCTTTATTTAATTTTTTCCATAACTTATTAGTTTTTTATTATGTGTTGAAGTGGGTGGAGGAAAAAGCCACTTAAACTAATGATTCCAAAATGGTTACAGGTTTCCTTACATCTAACATTTTCTATAGATTCAATATCCCATAAGCCCTGATCAGTGTTCAAGCATACATTTATGTAACCGTACGGAGGAGATGGTCATAAACAAATATGGTGTGACTCATAAGATAGGTACATCATGCAATTCATAAAAAAGTGGCTAAGTTGAAGTTTTGAATAGATAAATCAAATCAATCATCAAAAAATAGTTGCACCAATGAGAAAAGACTAGAGCTTACAACTTGAAGATGTGCATTGGGCTTATCGAATAGCTTATAAGACAATAATTGATATGTCGCCTATAGGTTACTACATGGTAAGGCTTTTCATAAGCCCATTGAATTGGAGCACAAAGAATTTTGGGTTATTAAGCATTGCAATATAAACTTTGATGAAACTCCAAATCATAGAAAATTGCAGCTATAGGAACTTAAGGAAATTTGTAATGAGTCCTGTGAAAATGCAAGAATCTATAAAAAGAGAATAAAAACATTACATGATAAACTTATTGCTTAAAAGTAATTTTTCATTGGGCAAAAATTTCTCCTCTATCATTTTAATATTCAACTTTTTCTAAGTAAGTTAAGATCTCAATAGATTGGACCCTTTATTATAACTAATATATTTCCATATGGTGTAGTTGAAATTCAAAGCATATCGACCTCCAAACTATTTAAGGATAATGGATATCATCTCAAACCCTATTATGAGAATGTTAACAGTACAATAGAGGAGGAAATAGATTTACCAAGCCCGTTTTGCCCCAAAAAAAATGAAATATAACATCTTTGAGCCAATGACATTAAATGAAAGAGCTCTTAGAAAGCACCCTAAGTTTATCTATTATTTTATTTTGTTTATTCATATTTTGGGGTTTCTTTAAATTTTTCTAGGTTTTACTTGCCTTCTACACCAAAGGGGTTGGAATTCAGATTAATTAAGAAAGAAAACCAAGGAATCCAAGATTTTACATACTTGTGTAGGTACTTGTACACACCTATGCCTTTGGAATGTGTAGCTAACTGTAAACATGTGGAGATGCACAATTTAATTAGTGAAGTGACACGGTCGTGTGTAATTTTACATTCCCATGTAAGTACTTATACATGCCTTTGCACTTTGAACATGTAGCTAACTGTAAACATATGAAGATGAAGGGGTTGATTAATGAAGATACACAATCATGTAGGATTTTATATGCTCGTGTAAGTGCTTATACATGCTCATATCCCTAGAAAATAAAGCTAGCTATAAACATAAGAAGATGAAGGGATTGATGTGTGAACATAAGTGATTATGTAAATTTGGGCACACCTGTATATCCACACCATATATGTCTCTAAAACTGTGTGAATATGTGACCATTAAGAAAAATTGAAGGACATGATCCTGTATATGCCCATGTACATAACCATATTCGGTATAAAAAAACCCTAAAACATTAAATTGATTTAATTCTTCACTCACCCATTTATCAAATGCACCCACCCCAACATCATCACTAAGGCCCCATTGTCTAAAAACATCAACTAGACGCATCACAACACGGGAACAAGGATACAAAGGTTCCACACAAAGCCACACCCAAATTTGAAGTAGCACAAATTTCTGTATCACCATCAAATTCCATCATCTCCAACATTACGTAGAGGAGTCATAGGAAGAACTAAACCAAAGGTTAAGAGAACAATGCTAACAACCTATGAAGAAATGCCACAGGAACTATCCTTTCTAGAGATGTAGATGCAATTGAAAAAAAACTGTTAAATGTTATACTACAATGCCTGCCACACCAACACCCAATCTTTCACCAAGTCTATCCCTATCTTATTCTCCATAACCATAACAAGGTAGACCCTCATTGCGATCCAAAATGTAAAAAGGGAAGAAAGAGGATCTGGTTAGTAAATTGAAGCTTAAAGTCGGAGGTTTCAATGTCTTCTAAGATGAATAAGATAAACAAAGGTATGAAGAACTTTGCAAATGAAAAATCTATGCTTATAAGTATATTCATATCCATACCATCGAAGAATTGAAAATCAAAGGGGAATTTAAAGCTTTGGTAAATTAATTGGGCTTGGCATGCTTATTTTAATGTCTAATTACTTGTTTTTGTTAAACTAATAAGAGAGATTTATACAAATTTTTAGTTTAATGATGAGCCTAATCTTAACTTATTTACAAAAGGGATTATAGAGTTTAGGATGATGGGAAGGGAATTATCTTGTTCAATTATTGAATTCAATATTACAATGAGGTTCACTAAAAGGGCTTATGCTAAAAAATATTTGTTTATAAATGCAAAATGTGATTATTTATTTGACTTTCAACTTTTCGAATTACGGAGTGAATGTTCTATTCATTTTGCATCATAAAATCCAAGTTCCTCGAAAAATTCGTACCTAAAGAAACTTGTTTTAAAATGTTTACAACATTTCCTAGTCTATAACTTTTTTAGACGATGAAATAGTGTAGGGACATTAGCTACCGTTGAAATATGTTTTTTTGTAGTCTATGAAAAAAATATTGCAATAAACTTATGGTATTGGTTGATTATGCGATATTGTTCTATGATTCAAAAGAAAATTAAATTGCTAATCCTATGTTCATACATCACACAATAAGCAGTTAATTTGGATTTACTTGAATTGTATAATATTAAAATGCACATTACTTATGGGATGGAACCCTTAAATTTAAATTGCTTATCTAGGATGGGAATCATCATACAATAGTTCAATTGCAGCTTCAATTTTGTTTGACCTAGATAAGTTTTTATTAGTTTGAGAACATTCCAATATAACAACCTTTAGATGGAAAACATCCTGCTACCAAATCATAAGAAAACTTCTCTTACTCTTCCTCAATTCGTCTGACTATCCCAACCTAACTTAAAAGGATTGAAAGTAAATTATCTAGAATGGAACACAATCCGATGACTTCTTCCGCCTTCTTCTTATGTTTGTCATTCATTCCAACCACCCTAACCATAAAAGAAAACATGGCAGTCTCTTCTTCTCTACTGTTTTACTTCCTATTTTTTATTTAATTTAAACATTAGGGATAATTTTTTAAATAGGTATGTGTTGGGGATGTTCTCCCTTATTATGATTTTATGGTATGTTGCATTTTTAGGGTGTTTGAACACTTTCTTTTAAATTTCTTGTTTGTACCTAATGCTTTTAAAAATTGTGCAAAATGAGACTTAAATTTATCAAGATGAAGGCTAAACACTTTGATAATTTAAAATAACTAATGGTATGCACTTAGACAAAGATTGACAATTGATTGATGAAGTACGACATGAGGATTAGGTGAATTTGTTTGAAACATGTGAACATTTAAGCCTTAAAGGATAGAAACATTTATGATTATTCTTTTTTTTAGGTGTGTGATTCTCTATCATCTGGATTCGTCTAGAATTTACATTGAATTGATTTAAATTGCTATGAATGTATAAGACTTTAATATGATTAAGACCTTCCTTATTTAAACCATTTAACTTAAAGACACCTTCCTTAATTATCCTTAGTTTAACACTTTTGAGCCATTTTTAAAATCCCTTTCTTTGTGTTTTAAAGTATTTTTAAAGTTATTTGGGGAACAATAGTAATTTTGCCATAAATTTTTATTTTCTAAGTTATTCAATTTGTATTCAATTCAACTTTTGATGATGGTTTCTCGTTGATTCTTGTTTTCATTTATTCAAAAATAATAATTATGGCCATATTATATTTACTTTGCTAGAAGGGTACTTGGTCACATTTTTTCTCAGCCTTTTATTCTGTTTGAATACTTTTAATTAAATATGTGTGGTTTTAGCCTATAGTTCTCTCTTTCCAACCCTTAACCCAAGCCCTATTGCAACTAATTAACAAAAATCATTTTGATTTATGCAATCATGTGCTCATGGTGAGAGAAAATTGGTGTATGTGCAAGTTTATAGTAGTGTATGCTTTATGACAAGAGTTCCACAGTAAACACTAGCCCAAACACTTGTGTGAAACAGTGAACACAGTGGGGAAATTCATCAAGGCTTTTTGCATTCTTTTGAATGATATTGTCTTTAGTTGTCTATGTTAATATTTTTTTTGCTAAAATCAACTTCTATGTGAGTTGATACTTAACTCTTTTTTTGTCTAAGTTTTAAGAAGTGTGTATCAATCAATCTCATAAGAAGTGGTTTGGTAAAAATTATTTGGTCATCTTCTTTTGCTAGTCTTTCATATGCTTAATGAAAAGCAAGAATTAAGTGTGGGGAAATTTTATGTGCCATAACTTTTCCTTATTTTTAGCACTCAAAATCTTCCATAATCATGTCTTAATATGTTCAAAACTTATTATTTTGTTTATTTTTACAAGATAAGGTTTGAAGATCTAGGACAACAAAATGTTTTATTTTCCAAATTAGGATTATATTATGATAATCAAAGTGAAATCTAGAAAAAATTTCTACCATGATTTTATTCGTGGCCATGATCAACGAAAATTGCAATTTCCAGACTTCAAATATATAAGAAAAGAACGTATTAAAAGTGGTTTAAAACCTAATCTTGGCCAGATCTTGGTGAAAATCAATAAATTCATAATCTAGGGGATCCAAAGATTTATAAACATAAGCTTCCCACATAGGTTTTAATGTCTATAAATAGGGCAAGATATGAAGGAGCAAGGCATCCCATATCTAGTTACATTTTCTAGCTTCTAAAAGTCCCCTTATTTTATTCTTTCTTTAGTAGATATTAGAGTTTTTTTGTTCTCTAGTTTATAGCAGTTAAATTGGCCATTATTATCTATGTCTTTTATTCTTTGTTAAAGGACAATGAAGTCCTTTTTGGAACTTTGAAGAATGGGAGGCAACTGGGTCTTATAGTGAACTATTTTATTTATTCATGTATTTAATTTCTTACCTATGCTTCTATTTTATGATTATTTTCAATTGATTTCTAATGAGCATGATTAGTTTATTAGTTGAAATAGTCATTTCCTAAATTAAAGTTTGAACACGAAAATTTTCAATTCTTTCAATCATTTGTCGCAATTAGGAGTTTAATTTACTATGTCAAAAATTATTACTTTTAGGAAAAAAAACATTCAACTAGATTAAATGCCACTGTGGATATTGTGTTATCTTGCTTAGATTGTCTTTCTTTTTTCAATGTTATAGTTTAATTAAATTTTAGATTGTATCTAATGTTTTTAAGCAATAAGGGTTAATTGAATTATATGTTTTGATTAACTAATCCTAAGGAAAGATGGATATTTAGTATAATATCAAATATAAAATTGATGAAATAATTACTTTTTTCCAATGATCAATGTGGTTCCAAGGGTTAAAGCAACCATAAACCAAGGTTTGTTTTATTGATAACTGTCGTGCAATTACTTCCTTTATTTTCTTTATTGCAAAATTGATCAAACCCTATGGAAAGATGGATATTTAGTATAATATCAACTATAAAATTAATGAAATAATTATTTTTGTTCCAATGATCAATGTGGTTCTAAAGGTTAAAGCAACCATAAACCAAGGTTTGTTTTATTGATAACTCTCATTTAATTACTTCCTTTATTTTCTTTATTGCAAAATTGATCAAACCCCCACCCATTCTATTAATTATTTTCTTTCATAACGATTAGCAAACAAGAAGTCCTTGTGAGATCAATCCTACTCCCCTCTATTATATTTTTTTAATTTCAAAATTTAGAAATTAATTTAGGGTACAAACGATAGTTTCACCACCTGGTACAATTTGTGTTGAGATATTGTATTCTTTATACTCAATTATGGTATTCCTAAATAAAAATGAAGTTGTTGCTTAGGTATGGTATAGTTTGTAATGAGTTATGGTATTGATTTTGCTAATTTCTAATAGGATATTCACAAAGTTAGGGTACCATTAATATGCCAGAAGTTAAGTGATGGTTTTTTTTAAACATTGTCTTGGTACAAATTTCACTGTGTAATGGTGGTATTTTTTAAAAGGCTTATAGTTTTTGCAATTTGGAGTATGGTATTTGAACATTAGACTCAATATTTTTAAATTTGTTAGTTACAGTAGTTAACTAAGGAAATTGTATTAGTGGAGATGGATGATAACTCTACCAAATGCCCATAATTCATTTTCGTTGCTAACAAATACATCTTTACAGAAGGCAATAAAAACATATTGGAAAAATAACAAAATTAAACTTTATATAAATTTTTAAATAAATAAATAAAATAATGCATATATCATACACAAATATTGTTATATAAATTAGAAAATGCATATATATTACATAAACTATACCACTAGATAATACAATCGATACTAGCTTATGATAATAATTGCAAGTGAACAAACCAAAATAAACCACAGAAAATTTTATTATTATTCAAAAGGAGCTTAAGTAGATTGATCTAATTAAGGTGTTAGGATTGCCTAATTGGTGGTGAAATAGGCCTTATATATGGTGGATTTCATTGAGGTGATAGGATTGTGTATTATTGGAAAAATGGAGCTTAAAGGGGATCTTTTAGTTGAGGTTCCAGGGAAAAGCATAGAGGAAGACAAAATAGCATGTGATGTTGCACTTATCTTCTTCCATCATGATTAAAACTAAAATGTCAATAACTATTCATGCACAAACCTAAATTTATAGACATATACTAAGCCAACAAGTTAGTCAATTATGATATGTAAATATGTAGAATTTGGTGATATGATCATGTTTGATGCTACTTATCTCATCAAATGTTTTGTCTAAACCAATATCTAAACAAATCTATTAGAAACACGAAAGGGAATATAATTTGATGAAACTATCAAATATGATGAAACAATATGAATCTTTTAATTTGTGTGGACTACATAAAGGGAAAGTGGACCAACATGAAAAAGAAAGGTGCTAAGAGGAGTTCAGACATATTAGAGATCATACATATAGAAATTTGTAGTCCAGAAATGGACTTGTATGGTCAGAAATACTTCATCTCATTTATAGATGATTACTCACGATATATGTATCTCTATTTGCTTTATAACAAGAACGAAGCATTAGATGCCTTTAGGGTATTTAAAACGAAGGTAGAGAAACAATGTGGTAAGCAAATAAAGATCGTGAGATCAAATAGAGGTGGAGAATTTTATGGTAGATACACTGAAGGTGGACAAGCATCTGGTCCATTTGCGAAGTTTCTTCAAGAGCATGGGATAATAGCTCAATACACCATGCCTGGGTCTCCGGACTAAAATGGTGTAGCAGAAAGAAGAAACCGAACATTATTAGACATGGTGCAAAGTATGCTTAGCAGCTCTAAAGGTCCAAAGGATACATATTTTATTGTCCATCTCATAGTACTAGGTTTGTGGAATCAAGAAATGCAAAGTTTCTTGAAAACGACTTGATTAGTGGGAGTGATCAATCTCGGGACTTAGTTCTTGAGAAGGATCATTATGAAATACAAACTCCTACTTCAAGTAATAGATTGATTGTCGTTCATAGCATCCCTCAAAGTCAAATAGGAGGTGAACAACCAATCATTGAAGTTCCACAAGCTGTTGATGACAATCTAGTAGATCCGATTGTTCAGCAATCACCACAGGTTGTTGAGCAACAAGTTGCACAAGCTCCTCCTCAGGAGGGCGCTAATACAATATTAAGAAGATCAACTAGAGATAGGAAATCAGCAATACCTACTGATTACATTGTATATTTACAAGAAGTTGACTATAACATTGGAGCCGAAAATGACCCTGAAACGTTTTCACAAGCTATGAGTTGCAATGAATCTCAATTGTGGTACAATGTTATGGTAGATGAGATGAATTCTATAGCATCTAACAAAGTCTGGGATCTTGTCAATTTGCCTAATGGTGCAAAGGCTATTGGATGTAAATGGGTCTTTAAGACAAAAAAAGACTCATTAGGCAACGTTGAAAGATATAAAGCTAGACTTGTTGCCAAAGGATTTACTCAACAAGAAGGAATCAATTATACAGAAACCTTTTCTCCTGTATCTAAAAAAGATTCCTTACGAGTGATTATGGCATTGGTTGCCCATTTTGATTTGGAACTACATAAAATGGAAGTGAAAACAGCATTCCTAAATGGAGACCTAGAGGAAGAAGTTTAAATGAAACAATCGGAAGAATTCTCCTCTAGTGATGCTGAGCATTTGGTGTGTAAGCTTAAGAAATCCATATATGGATTGAAACAAGCCTCCCATCAATGGTATTTGAAATTCC
>JAOSBL010140906.1:0-14307 GCA_027568915.1 Erythroxylum roraimae | reverse complement strand
TGTAGTACGCCACCCTCGCGGGGCACGGACTCGGGTATCACCAATGATATCGGGTTCGGGTCACTCGGGAGTGGGGTATTACAAATATGCTTTATTGATCAATCAATGTCCCAATATCTAACTTTTTTTTCTAACGAGTTCATTCTTTATTTTATCAAAGATCTAGTCATCTAACTACTCACACCAATCGATCAATATGTTAGAGTGGTCGACCAATATTCCCTTATATAGGAAACTTTTCTTTGAGTGAGTTTATAAATATAATGGATGCATATACTAGTCAACCATACTAGTCATTGGTCGACTAATATAACTTTATCATCAACCAATGTAGCAAGTTAAAAAATAATAATTAACCATCTCTATGTCTATTCAAAAATTTCCCATATACCATACCCAAGATGAACTTTAGTCGACCAATATAGCCATATGGTTGACCAATCCTCATGATCTAAGGGCTTTCTACTTATTTTTTCTTTTATTTTTCATCTTACTTGTTTATATCCTCCAAAACCCCAAACAATTCGCTCTTTTCCTTAAAAGATATCATCCCACATTATGTAAAAATCTCATTGAATTACATCAAATTGAAAATTTTTCATTCTTAAATTTCATAATTGGAATTTGCAATATTTTTCTTAATTAAGAATTATTTTTTTCAAATTGATTCCTTCATAGTTAAATTGTAAAAGAAGTTTAAGTTGTATCCCATTTCAATTATATTTATACATCATGAATTTTGTTGAATTTTGGAATTTTGGGAATTTTTTCATATTTCTATGTTGGGGCTTTCAAAATTATACATTCTTTTATGAAATTAATTGTTAGATATTATAATTATGTCATTATTTGTTACAATTTCAATCTCTAATTGCTTTAACTAAACTTTTAACTTAGGCATAATACCAAAATTAGGGATTTCTCAAATTAGCAGTAATTAGGGATGTTTCAATCAAAATTGATCTTTTGTTTAGACTTTTTAAACATTCAATAGTTTTTTTAGTGAGAAAGTTTATCATTCTTAATCAAATATGTTTTGATTATATCTATCAAGTTATTTTGAAGAATGATAAATTATGTTTTTATGATTTCTTTTTTAGTGATTCCAAAAAGGTGGAGAAATATTTGTGATATTATATTTAGGGGAGTGATTGCTTTGTCATTTTTGTATTTCTTGCATTTTATTTTATATGCTTAAGTAAATTTATATTATCTTCATGCATGGATATTTCTTTGATTTTAAATATCTCTTTTGCTCTTGATATTGATTTATGCTCTTCATATTTAATAATGTTTTATGCATGAATTAAGGGGAAGCTAATCCTTATTTTGAATTATGTTTTGTGTGCTTAATTTAATTATTTTTCTCTAATATCACAAATGTTTTTTCATCATCAAAAAAAGGAGAGATTGTTGAACAAAGGGAGGTTCTAATTAATTTTTTGCTAATAAAACAAGATAATTACTAGCAGTGTGCTTATTTCAATGAAAAGCAATATTAGAACAAAATAAAGCCATAAACTCAAGAAGATGGTGTATGAAGTTGATGAAGAAAAGTTAAAGTTTGCAACTAATGAAATGAAGATCAAAATAAGAACAATAGAATATCAAGGCTCATCAAGGTCATTGCACTTTTTGTATTATTATATGTAAGCTCACTTTGTTAATTTGATGATCCAAAAGGTTCACCATATATAATCGTTCATTTTACTTCATTGTTTACATCTTTACATTCATCAAATGACATTAACGATTTTAATTTTAATATAAATTCCTCTTAATATTTCAAATATTCTTTGGGGAACATTTATGGAAGTTTTTTAATCGTATTTGGATTAATTAAATTGTTTTCGAGAATTTTAAGTTGTTAAAATCATATTTTTGGAGTAATTGTTTAATCTTTATAGGTTAATGGTCAACTAATATAGCTTAAAGTTGTTAAATTTGATGTATCAAGAGTTTTTAGGAACATTGGTTGATATATAGGTCAACTAATATAATGTATTAGTTAAACAATATGTGTATTGGTCAACCAGTATTTCAACGGCTAGTGAATTCGGTATTGTAAATAAATACTAGTCGACTAGTATAAGGGTTATATCTGATGACCTAGCTGATTAGTATACTATACTGATTAACCAGTGCATCAGATATAGCTATTATAACAACTAGTTTTTGAATCCAACAGCTACTTTAAGCCCCAAAACACTATAAATAGGTGTTTTGTCATTTTTATCAAGAAGAAGGTTTTTGGTATTATATACACACATTTCAAAAAGTTTCTCAATCATTTGAGCATTATTGTGCCACATTTGTGTGAGTGAGCCATTTTGGATTTATCAAGTGATAAAGTGAGGTATTTTTAGTTGTAATATTTAGTTAGGGCAATATATTATTGTATTTGGGTGTGACTGTTGGGTCCCGCTTGAGTCCGGAGCCCAACCTCTTGCGAATCATGAAATGTGAGCATATTATCCTATAGGGTTATTTTCATGAACCCTTATTAGACATCATTCCACAAAGGTGGCGTGCCAACGATAGTCAAACATCAAAACAAAACTCAACCCTTTGAACAAAGAAGGCAATATAAACATACACAATCGAAACTAAAGCAACAGAGTTTGAAAAACTTTATTTACATATCAAAAGCCACACCATTAGCTTATTACAAAATACAAAATAGAAAATTTGAAGAAATTCCCTTAGGCTTTTGATTACTTGATCTCTTAGATATCACCTAAAGATGGGACAGAAAGGGGGTGAGCTTGAAAGCTCATGAGTAACAGTTTATAACAGAAAATAAGCAAAAACTTTTTATAAAACTCATTGTCAATGAACATTTTCATAACCATAGTAATTTCGTATTTAAAAATCATAAAACACTTATATTGTGAAATTCTCAATTTGTCAAACAATTCACAATAGTACAAATCATGTATGCATCAATCTTGTCAAATATATCATGAGCACATAATCACATCCAAACAGTTCGAGTGGATCCAAAAACAGAACTTACCACGCATTTTCACATAATGGTCTTGCGTAGCCGTGAACTTATGGGAGTCCATGAAGGAGCTCCATGCCACCAGCGGATAGGCGGGAGAAGCCTTTTATCAAAGTGTACTTGACTTAACTTAGGGGACCACCACAAACCCAAATATCAAGTATTTCATGACTTGTAAACTTGTTTCCTAAAATGGCACATTTTCGAACTTGATTTCATAAACTTGAGATATTTCAAAAACCATTTCCGAAAACATGATTTCATAAACATGTATCTTTTTCAAAAAGAATCATTTTCAAAGTCTTTTCATATATCATCAACACAATTCATGTAGCAAACATATAACAATTTCTCATTTCATTCAAGAAGCAATAAATGCAATACTTATGGTGCAATTTAAAATCGTTAAACTTTCTTGATTCAAAGAAAGCATTAGTGGCTTATTTACTCTATTATAAGTATGTATCCACCTTGATTTTCTTGCTTATAGACTTGCTCGAAATGCCTCTTCTTTTGTTCCTCTTGCCTCTTTTGATCCCTTTATACATTAACAAAATCTCACTCAATAGGGTTTTTCCATTGAAAATCCCTCAAAGCACAATCATTAAAATTTGTTCTAGAAAGCTTAAACCCATATATTTTCTAAGCTTCATGAACTAAAATCTTTTCAAAAATTCAAAAGATTCAAAATGATCTCACCTTCATTCTTCACTAAATGAAGGGATCTTTGGCTTAAAGGGAAGCTTTTTTCTTCCTCTACCTTTTTCTCTTATTGAACAGCTCCAAAATCTTTCTTGAAGACTAGGAATAATTAAACCCTAGCTCAACTCTCTTATTTTCTCTCAAAAACCGAACTCTCTGTCTCTTTCTTTCTCATTTTCGTTATCCTTTCCTTCTATGCCTCTTCTTCTTCATTTATAAGCAAGACAACACTTATTCTTCCAATTATATTCTTAATGAGTGAGAAATGTCCCATTTGCCCTTCCATTTATGCCTTATGTCTTTTTATGCTTAAGTGTCTTGCCAACACTACCTTTGAACATTTTGACATAACACTTTCTTCTAGAAATTGGTCCCCGTTGTCTTAAGTTTTTAATGACACCAAAATCAATCCATTTGGTTCAGAACTCTAAAAGTATTGCCCCAAATATTTTCAGATTGTTCTTAATTGAAACGGTACACTATACGTAAATTCCTCCCATTCATACTCTTCCAACCGATACCCTTACTTTGATTCAAACTATCTTTTTTTTCGAATCAATGCCAAATGCTATCAAATTCTATGAAGGGATAGAAAAATGTGTTAAGAATCTATGGGTTCAAGAATCCCTTTATTTTGGAGGTCGGATAACAAAATTATAGCCGAAAGAATCAAACAAGATTTGGTCCTCAATCTACAGAACCTGTCTCGGGACAAATGGCATAACTCTCTCTGTAGATATAGGATTAAAATCATCTTAGGACAGTTTCAAAGAGGACTTTGAGATCTCGAACTTTTGTGAAGACCTCGGAGACAATTTCTATTGTCTGGAGGGCCAAAAATGGACCAGACGATATCATCAGACAAATAGTGCACAGAAGAAGAAGTTTCGGTCACATAAGCAAAAAGCAGAAGGAGCAAAAGGCAGACGATAGCATGAAGCAGAAGAATCACAAAGTAGGCGAAGCAAAAAGGCAGATGATAGCATGAAGCAGATGAATCAAAAAGCAGACGAAGAAAAAGGTAGATCATAGCATAAAGCAGATGAATCACAAAAGCATGCGAAGCAAAAGGTAGACGATAGCATGAAGCAGACGAATGAAAGAGGCAGACAAAGCAAAAAGGAAAACGATAGCATGAAGCAGACGAATCACAAAGCAGACGAAGCAAAAGGCAGACGATAGCATAAAGCAGATGAATCACAAAGTAGACGAAGCCAAAGGCAGACGATAGCATGAAGCAGATGAATCAAAGAGGCAGACGAAGCAAAAAGGCAGACGATAGCATGAAGCAGACGAATCACAAAGCAGATGAAGAAAAAGGTAGACGATAGCATGAAGCAGACAAATCACAAAGCAAACGAAGCAAAAAGGTAGACGATAGCATGAAGCAGACGAATCAGAAAGCAGATGAAGCAAAAGGCAGACGATAGCATGAAGTAGACGAATCACAAAGCAGACGGAGCAAAAGGCAAACGATAGCATGAAGCAGACCAATCAAAGAGGTAGATGACGCAAAAACGAAGACGATAGGTTGAAGCAAACGAATCAGAAAGCAGACGAAGCAAAGTCAACTTAAGACGATTCAACGCTTAAGACGAATGACGTTATCACAAACGATATGATGTCATCACAGACGAAGAGTATTTACAGATGATACAACTTTATAGACAAATCATCCTTACAGACGATACATCTTCACAGACAATATGACGTCTTCACAGACGAAATAGCATCATATCAAACGATACCACTTGATAGTTCTAAACATCTCCCCTTCTAAGGACCATAACTTTGGACTTCAAAATCCAAAAATTTCCTACTATAAACTGTTGGAAAGATAAAAGAAAGACCTACAACTTTCTAGAAGACAACTTTGTCAAAATTTATTTAGATCAATCCAGGATTTCCCCTGAAGTCAGAACATGAACTTTACATTCCTCCACCAATGTACTGCACCCAGTTCTCAGCTTCATGACAAATTTTGAGATTCTTAGAGATAGAATTTAAATTTGATGTCTTCGTAAGAAATGTAGCCATATGTCTCTAGCTTAATTATCAACAATCATCTCGTTTGGATAACTAGAGAAAAATATGAACACTAATAACTGAACATACACATATATATACATATTCTTCATCATCTTACTACACAAATTCAACTTCATTTTTGCTTTCATTTTAATTCTAACTTTCACCCTAGTTCTTCCCATTTTATAATCTCTTATCCTTCAAAAACACCAGAGCAAATCATGAATCTATCCACATTTCTCATTCAAAAATTTTCATTTATGTGTTCTTTACTCATGACTAATCACCAAAATTTCTCATTTAATAGTTCTAATCTGCTAAGAAAAGTTTGGGGTCCAACAGTGACAGATTGAGATTAAGGTTTCTCTTCACCTTCGAAGAAGATTGTAAGAAGAGTTCCTCTTTATTGAGAAAGATTGTACAAAGGTTATTCCTCTTCTTAAAAGAAGAATTATAGCGGAATTTGAAAAGGAGTCTTAGAAATGGAGGTAGGCAAAGGTGTCTTAGGAGTGGACGTAGGCAAAGGTTATTTACTAAACCATTAGAAATGGTTTTGCATTCTCTTCTCCTATCCCCTTTAAATTATTGTTCAATTGGTTTGATTAATTTATACTAAACAATTTCTTCATACTTATTTATATTGATTTTTTTAATTAAGTACATTAGTTAGAAAATTTGTTAAATTTTTTGAATCCGTAATTATCCCGTCTCTTGGGTGCCATTAGGGACTAACATAACTATTATAGAAAGATTAATGCATGTAATTAAGAGAAGAAAACATACAAAATGTCATCTAGATAAGAACTCCTCCTATAATCACCATTGTATTCATTATTCAACAAATTCAAAGGTTTTATAATTGAGACCAATTAAATTTCCTCTCTTGATTTACAAAAAGTTGTTCACTAAGTACTAAATTTGTTCTTTAAGTCACAAAAATTTCCAAAACTAACTAAAGAGGTTATGCTTTGAGTATTCACTATCCTTATAAGAACATCATATAATTGTGCCACTTCCCTAATGACCAAACAAATAAATTTGATTACATCATCATTTTTATTATATGGAATGAAGTGTGTCATCTTAGAAATTATATCAACTTTTTAGAAATTAGGAGTAATCTCATGACATATGCAACATAGCTTTTTTTCTCATAGTTTTCAATTAAAAAAGATCACACTAATTTATATCACATAATTAATCTAAAAATATAATAAATCATGAATTGTATATCATACCTTGTTATAAAATTTGATTCACATTTTTGCAATTTCCTTTGAATTTGACAGGTTATGTGAATTTCAACATAGTTGCATAAGTGTTTAGTTTTTAGTAGTATTCATATATATAATTGAGAGAATGCTATAAGTGATGTGGATAGGGTACCCTAGGAATCCTAGTTCCTTTAAAGTTTATAATTATTTATAATAAAGTTTAGGAATTTTTAGTAATTAAACTAAAATATATTTATAATTTTTATTAAACATTAATTAGAATTACAATTGATTATTATTAAATATCAATTAAGTCCTAATAAAATGTATAATTAAATTATTTTTTTCTCTAATCAATCATTCTTATAAGTGACCTACTAGATTCCTAAATATGGTAGTAATGAATATATATATTATATTCTTAAAATATATACTTATATCCATAAATCAAAACTGACATATAGAAATACTTCATGCCCATTTAAATATTAAGAATGGTAAACTAATTTTGACTATCTTTTTCATGCATGCTTTATTGTACAATTTAATCATTTCATCATACATTATTATAATTAAACTAAGGATATATCTTTTGGGTCTCCCCATATTAGTAAAGTCATATTAGTTATATTATTACTAATTAATTCTTTTAATGACATTTATAAATTGTTTGAAGTATCATTTCACCTTGGAAAATGATTTCTCAAATTAATACTAATCAAAAACTACGACATATTAGTTTTAATTACCTTAAGACGATGAATCATATATTAATCACTCAACTACTTTCATATAGTTTATGTAATATATAATTACTAATAATTAAATTACCTTGATTAAGATCGGTCCTATGTATTAAAAATATAATAACCATATATGAGATACTTTAAAGATATAAATTCTAAGGATCACTTATACAATCATTATATTAAGATTTTTCCATAAATAAATAAGTAATGGTTCGTATGGAATACTCATAATGAGTCAATTTAGTGAACTTATTCTTGAATAAGAACTTACATGTTAGTTTAAGTATCTCCATATTAGTCTCCAAGTTCATCTACTTCCTTCTTAAGGAAGAAACGTAACATGTGTCAGACTTGCCACTCTATTATTATATATAATCTTAATAAATTAATAAGTAGGGATGCCTTAAGGATACTATATTAATGTAATATAAATTTTAGAATTATGATATTGTCATAATTTTATAATATATATCTTTTGACTTTATTTTACGAGTTAGTTTATTAAAGATACATATAAAAGATGAAGAATGTATTTAAATAAATGACATATATATACAACGAATAGATTCGTTGGAAGATAAAAATGAATATTAACTACCACAAATTTAGAGATATACCCGTCTTTGACCTAGGTGGCCCTAGAACAAAATCCATAGAAATCCTACCTATGATTCACTAGGTTTATGTAATGATATATACATTTCATCTAGAAAAACCCTAAAACTAATCCTTTCTACATGTGATGAATTTATTAAATTTTTTTTGTACATAATGCCTCCTATTAGGCTAAAAAAAGCTTAGATATCACATCTAATTTCTTTTTAACATAAATTTACCTAAAAAGCTTTGCAATATATCTCATGTCCATAGAACTTATCAAAATTTCTCCCTTTACCATATCATATACATATTTGGAAATTCATAACCATCATTATATAGTTCCTTATATATTCAAACCCTAATAATTTTAAATTGAAGGGAGTAAGAAAAATATATCTTCTAGATAATTCATTAGGAATCATAGTTTTTACCTTATTATTTAATGATGTATAAAAAGTCTCATTGAACTTGATGCTTCTAACATTTAAATACTGTATAATTACTAACTCAATTAAAATTATATCTTTATATATAATAATATAGATAATTAAACCAATATATGTTCCATTTATAAAATAATATGCATTTCCATCATATCTTCTCCTATTAATCCATAATATATTCTTCTCTTTCAATTAATAATGATACAGGATATTAGACTTGTATATGAGATAGGGAATATCATATAAAAAATACTTGATTATTCAATTTGAATTTGGAGTAATATGTGTTTTTTACATCACAAATCAAATTCTTTTATGAAAGAAAAACTAGCCACATTGGTACAATTAATAAATATTTTAAGTGAAAGCCAATGTTAGACTACCTTTAACGTAAATCAACAAGTTTTAGGTACTTTTTAAAATTCAAGTGATTACTTAAAAAATCAACAAAATGTGAACTAGGAGTAATGTTACTGCCTATACGATTAATTGATGTGTTAATTCCTAGTCATTAGAACAAATTTGAGTTTTTAATAGTTTCTGTTGTGTATTTAATGGTGAACTGAAGTCTTTTGGTCTAAATTGGAGTTGGTTTTGCCTAGGAATCTTATCCAAAAGTGATATGGGGAAGGCATTAAGAAAATAATGTGTTAATGTTGACAGAGTAGGAAGATCTGTACTCTTCTTCTTTTCATATTATTACCTAAAAAGAATTTGACATTTCAGGGTACTTATGCACACCATACTCATGTAATGACAATAACGTTACCCTAGCTCAAGAGGCATTCATTTTACTATCTAATTTAAAACATTTTCCCTAGACTTTTCTTGACATTTTTCAATTTATAGACCTATTTGGATTTTGTCCAACTTGTTAAAGGCCTAGAGAACTAAAAAGGAACTACTTTTCCATCACTATAAATTGAAAGTATAAGCATGGTGATGATAATATAAAGTTTAGTTTCGAGTTAGGTAGAGGTTAGTTTTGAGTTAGGTAGAGGTAGTTGGTCTTTGAGTTAAAAGTTGAGACTTCAAAAAAGAAATAAATGAATACAAAACCACCAAGATTTACATTTTTGAATAAATGCAGAAATTCAAATTTGGGATTTTGTAAGCGTGTAGAGAACACAAGCTTAAAACTTCTACACTGTTATTTGAATTAGTATGGAAATTCAATGACTTGTTATTTTTTGGATTGAAATGTGTATCCTGGGAATCAAATTAGTTAATGCATTGCAATGGAGTGTTCTCCGTTACTACTTAACACTTTAAAATGTCATTAACAATTTATCTAGTTTAATTCCTTAAAATTAGTGAATGTACCAAGTTTTTTTGTTAAAAATTTATCCTCTTCACCAGCTATTGTAAAGAGATAATGTTTATCACTTGGGATTCATTTTGATTCTTTTTTCCATTTGCTCTACAATAACTACAAGAAATTGTATTTTCACTGAAAACAAAAGTTGTCACTAAAAGTAGTAATATTAGTCACTATTATTAATAGTATCCAATTTTTAAAGTTGTCACCTCTCGTCACAAATACCTTTATCACTAATGAAATATTGACTAATTTAGAGAATTGGTCACAATTATGCAACTCTTTTGCGGCAAAAGTACTGAAACTAAAAACTATAGAATGTATGTCAAAAATATATGGTCATAGGAACTTACGTATTTATGACTATTAATGGGCATTTTATATTGATTTTAGATACATAATTTACTAAACTCTTGTTCATTTTATATTTAAATTGCACTAATTAAAAGTTATTTGTTTTAATTTTAGGCACATATTGAATTTGGAAGGTTCAAAAGCATCAAGCAAGAAAAGCTCTAGAAAATGTTAATGTGTGCATGTTTTTGCATGCAAGAAAGTGATTTAATGGACAAGATGGCCAGGACAAAATGACAACGTAGAGAACAAGAGAAGAGAAGCAGCAATACGACAATATCATATGAAGGAAATGACAGTAGCGTGAATGGTTTGTGGAAACGCAAAACACGCAGACGTTTCAATAGAAAGAGAGCAGCAGCCACACAAAATCGTGGAGAACAGGTTAAAAACGTGAGAGTGGGATCGTGAATAGACCTAGAGTACAGCTGTGAAGACATTTTGAAGAGAGCAAATGAGAGTGGCTGCAGCATAGAAAAATAACGAAAAAAATCAATGAGTGGGATGTGCATGAACAACTGGAAGCGGTACAGAAAAGGAACAACGTGAGTGTGTGCATGTAATGATGGTGGAATAAAAGAATATAGGTGGCGGCGAAAAGAAGAGGGCAACTGGCTGCAGAAAAAGTGAAAAAAAAAGGTGATTATGCATGAAGTTAGGCGTGAATGAGGAAGGTGATGGACATTCAATACGGAGAACAAAATAAGGAAGCAGCTTCATTCAATGAGAGAAAAAAAAAACCCTCCACTTGTTTTACAGCAACGCAAGCAGCTGATGGCAAGGGGAAGCAGCTGGTGGGCGTGAAAAGAAAAGAACGAATAGCTATGCGTGAATTGGAGGAGGTAGCGTGAGCAGCAACTGTGCGTCAATGGAAGGACAGAGCTGCAGCTGAAGATAGAACCAACACATTTTTCAATCCCATTAGCCACGATTTTTCTGGGATTTAACTTGTTTTTATTCCTTGCTTGTTTTAATTTTTATGGATTTAATCAATGCAAATATATATTATGACCATGATTTGTGTTACTTTGATGAATATGTGTGAGTAAATTTTTTTTTTGGTTAAGGTTAGGATTGATATTGGATTAGGACAATTTTTGTGGCATTGATTTTTGCTTGATTGAATGCATATTTAGTCCTAATTTAACTTGATCACCTGGGTTAAGGCCTTAGATGATTGAATGCCATAACCAATGAGATTTAATTTGTCAGAAAATTAATCAAGAGACACACTTGAGACTAAAGTGTAGGCTAATCTTAGGATTTTGTGTGAGGATACCTTGGATTAATGAACATAATTTTAGGCTTCTAGTCTTGAATGTCTTTTATTCTAAATTATCTATGAACTAAATAGGTAACTCGGATTTAGAAGAGAAGGGAATTCCTATGAACATTGGGCTTAACTTGCTTAAGTGAAGTAATTCCTAAATCAATCCACCGTTACAAGTTTTAGTGTCTAATTCAATTGAAATCCGATACCTTAACCAATTTCTGTCATTTGATTAAATCTAGTCGTTTTTAATTCATGATTTACATCTTGCATATTTCCTTGATTCGCTTATTTTATTTTATTTTCAAATCAATCAATTCTTGATCGTCTGAGTAATTTTGCATTGTTTAATTTAATTGTCTTGCGTGTTGGAATCCCTTGGGTATGATATCCGGTTCTTATTGTTTTATATTACTTAGCGACGGGGTATGCTTGCCTCTAGTTGGTCTAGATAGAATTTAATTTATATTGTTTTGTTTAGACCGTAACAAGTTTTTGGCGTCGTTGCCGGGGAATTTCCTTATTGTGAGTCATTAGGTTAGACGGTATTAATTGTCTCAGATTTAATTCTTGCTTCGTTGTTTATTTGTGTATTATAGTTGATTGCTTGATTGCTTTACTTCAATGTGTTTTATTTTCCATTCTTAGCTCTATTATTATTTTCTTTTCATTTGTTCCATTTTGTTTATGCTCACTCGTGGTTAAAAGCCTAAGAATTTGCTACTAGATACTAAGATTGAAAAAACTGCTCGTAGGTTGGGCAAGGAAACCAGATTGGCTTGGAATAGTAACAGAGAAGAAAGGACCAAAGAAGAGCAGTTTGTAGAGATGGAACAATACGAGGAGAGGTTGATGCCACATCCTGAAGAGAGAGGGGAGTTGACTATGATGGATTTGACTATGGGGCACAACAATAAACCTATGCCTCCCATTATAAGGCTGACGATCATAGCTGCGAGTTTTGAGATTCCTCACAGCTTTACATCCATGGTGAGAGCATCTCAAATTGGAGGATTGCCTTTGGAGGATCCGAACACCCATTTGGAGACCTTTCTAGATATTTGTGATTTATTCAAGCAGCATATAGTGTCAGAAGATGCGGTGAGATTAAGGTTATTCCCATTTTCTTTAAGGGATAAGGCCAGAGGATGGTTGGCCAGTTTGTAGTCAGGATCGATTGCTACATGGGATGAGATGATGAGATTATTTCTGGCTAAATTTTTCCCTCTTGCCAAGGTTGCAAAGATGTAGAATGAGATCACCTCCTTCACACAATATGAAAATGAAGGTCTATATGAAACGTGGGAGCGATTTGGAGATATGTTGACATAATTTCCTAGTCATGGGTTCTCCACATGGAAATAGGTCAATACTTTTTATACAAGAATGACCCCATCGACCAGGAGTACCATAGATGCTGCAGCAGGACGTAGTTTAATGAAAAAGACATCAGATCAGGCCTACAAGTTGATTGATGAGATGGCCACTATCAGCTTTCTTTATTATACAGAAAGGCATCCCAAATGACCTACAGAAGCTCGTGTAGTCGACAATACAGTGGCTTTATCTGCTCAGATGGATGTTTTGACGAAGAAGTTGGATAATCTGATGCTCAGTGTGAGAGGAGGAGCTAGTTCTTCATTGAGGAGTTATGCTATATGCGAGCATTATGGTGGAGATTCTCATGCATCTTCTGAGTGCCAAGTTGGGAATCCTTTTGCTCAAGATACAGAAGAGGCCCATTATGTAGGCAATTATAACAGATAGAGAGGGGATCCATATTCTAACACCTATAACCCAGGGTGGAGGAATCATCCAAACTTCTCTTGGTGGAACGATCAGATGGCACAACCACAGTCATCCAATGTTCAAACACAGCCACCTCTAGGTTTCAAGGCTCCTAATCCTGCACCACCAGAAAAAAATAATCTCGAAGAGCTACTCTCGAAGTACATCTCCACTACTAAGGTTAGGATGCAGAATTAAGAATCTTCTATCAGAAATTTGGAGAATCAGATGAGACAGATCGTAAGTTTGTTGAAGGAAAGACCTTCGGGTACATTGCCTAACACTACTGAGGCTAACCTAAGAAAACATGCAAAGGCAATCTTGTTAAGGAGTGGTAGACAACTTGAGGAAGTTAAGGAGAAGTAGAAGGATAAAGAAGTGGAAAAGAGTGAAGAAGAAGAGAGTCAGGAAAGTAAAAAGGAGGCCAAGGAAGCACCAGTTGCAAAGGAAGATCATCCAAGATTATTTGCTGACCCCATCACACATCCGGTAAGACCTCTAATTCCTTATCCTCAAAGGTTGAAAGGTAGGCAATTATATAAGTAGTTTGGTCGTTTTCTTGAGATATTTAAAAAGTTGCAAATAAATATTCCTTTTGTTGAGGCCATAGCATAGATGCCTTCTTATGCTAAGTTTTGAAAGAAATTTTGTCTAATAAGAGGAGGTTTGAGGAGTATGCCATGGTGAAGCTAAATGAGGAGTGTTCGGCCATATTGTCGAAAAAGTTGCCACCAAAGCTTAAAGATCCAGGGAGTTTCATTATTCCTTGTGTTATTGGTGAATTGCATATAGATAGGGCTTTAATGGATTTGGGTGCGAGCATTAACTTAATGCCTC
>JAOSBL010140874.1:0-14312 GCA_027568915.1 Erythroxylum roraimae | reverse complement strand
AATTCACAAGCATTTCTAAAATAAGTTCTTTTAATTCATCATGAAAATGAAATTTGTAACGTCTCATAACCTTTTAACTGTACATGCATCAACAAAGATGCTAGTTCCATTTAAAAGGAGATTTTAATCTTTTCAAATTTTATCTTACTCATACTTGAGAACAAATTTTCTATAAATATTTGTTAAAGCAAATATTTTTGTTTAATAATATATTCAAGGATATCTCATAATTTTATATTATCTAATTTAGTTATAAACTTATTGAATAATATATGCTTTTTCTATAAATGTCCGTTTAAACAAATATTTTTGTTTAATATCTCATAAAAGGGATATCTCATAATTTTATATTATCTAATTTGGTTATAAACTTATTGAATTCATGACTCTTTAAAATCTTAGCATTTCATATTTAATATAAAATCTTGTTAACTGATTCAATTAAAACTTTAGATGTAAAATTGTTGTACTAAATTTAAGTACGAAAGAAATAAATATTACATCATATAATATTTTATATTGTATTTTCTCCTTACACAAACTCATATTATTATAAAATTTAGTTGTAATTTCGTTCTCTGTAAATAATAAAATCTCACATCATCAATCTCATTGAAGCATCGATATTGTTAATACTTAATTTTTACTTAAATTTAAATAATTCAAACTATTTTAAAAATTTATCTCAATATTATTAAAATAATATAATGATATTAATAAAACATAAACATCATATTATTATCACATCTCATCCTGTCAAATTCGGCCTTCTTTTTCACTTCCTTTTCCATTTTCTCTTCGTCTTCTTAGATCAGTTACTATTGGTCTTCTTTTTTTTAACGTTTGGTAGATTCCTATAGATTAAAGAAGAGAATTTTAGGTTGTGATAATATTGGTCAACTGAATTAAAATCAGAAAACTACTTGGTTTGAGACAGACCTATTAAACGAAAACTAGAAAGAAGTTGGATTGGGACATTGATGAAGTTGGAGGAGAACATATATAGTAACTGATACATACAAAAGCATAGCATTTCTTTTTTTCTTTTTTCTCTTTTGTACAAGGATCTCTAAAGAGGTTGTAGAGAAGGGAAGGAAGTGGAACACCAGCTTCACTTTATTCTTTGCACATTGTAAATTGTTTGGATATTGCTTCTGTTCAGTCTTGATGTTACACAAGAAACTTTCTCCTTTGGTCCCATTATTGTTGGCCCTTGGGTGGCTTCACAATGAGAATCGGACACTTCGCGTGATGTGCGCAATAATCACTTACACTACCTAAGAACGCTCTGCAACAGGAACGTATGTGTTTATAACAATTTTTTTAATTTAATTGTCAGAAGTTAAGTACCTTTTAATCTTCCCAAGGCCACGGCTTCCTATGACCAGAAGATCAACGTGCATCTGCTCTGTTGCTTGACATATCATTTCCTTTGGATCCCCCTCAAGAATTAAAGTCTCCGCTTTAATCTGTATATGCAAATTTACTAATGACCACAATTCGTCATCTAAATTCATCACCAATAAGTACAATATTACCATCTTGTCTTTGCACATCTTCAATGCACGGGAGAGTAAAGCTGATGAAGTTTCTGCCTGCGCTTTCCTCACTGATTCTACTGCTGCGGATGTTGGATAAAAAACTGTTTCACGAAAGATGAGCAATTTAAGCTAAAAACTGAATGATACCTTAACTGATCAAATACTAAAATTGGAATTTACTTTGAATTAGTTGGCTATAAGCAGCTTGAAGTGGTAAGGGAGTCGGGAAATTAACCTGCTACACCACCAGGACCAGCAGGGTACAGATGATGCTGAAAGGGCTGTTGAACGTGAGCCACCGTCACCATTCCTGTTTCTTCACTTGGTTCATTTGTTGCATTAATAACATTACTGTTACCGCTAACAAGGTGGTCCAGCGTCCATTGAAGGGCGTAGAAGCTCGCATCACTGTCATCAATTCCCACCATCACCGTCATCTTCTTATTTCCATCTTTTATCGCTGTTCCTGCGCCTTCACCCCCCGTCTCCACATTAGCCATAACTGTATTTATATACTAAGACTAAGCTATAATAAAAGATGCTTATGGATATGATATTTGCCTTTTTGCTGTGATATATAATATATAGAAGTGGCTTCAAACGTTGAGGGGTTTGCTACGTGGAAAGTTGATTGCTGAAACTTGGACACATGGTGTTCATGCAAGGCCCTTGCTTTTAAACATTTCATGCAAAAGAAACCAAATTAAGGGAGTCCAGATCCTCTGTCCAATATTATGGTGTTTTATTGTGTCCAATAAATCTCAACCATTTATTTATGTGGGACCCGCATGGAACTCTCGTGAGTCCCGCAAAATAAATGGCTGAGATTTCATGAGACAGAATAAGACAGAGTAAAACTGAACAGAAGATCTGGTTTCAAATTAAGGGATAGCTGACATCGTAAGCTAGCCCTTATGGTTGGGTGAGCATGATCATTACTGCCACCTACATCCTAAAGCCATAAAACGTTAAAATGTCCCAAAAATACGTGTGTCTTTTTGTACTCTCGAAATAGGAAGAGTCAAAATTAAGCTTACTAAGGTGGAATTTTAAATCATGGTCGATCCATCAAATAAGTCTAAGTTAAAAAATAATTAAGATTAGAGATAATAAATTTCGAATAATTAGATTTTAGGAAGTTACTCTCATAAAATGAGATACTACAAGTGTAATTTAGAATACATCATCATCATCATCACACCCAGTCTAAAATTTCGTAGTAAAGCAAGATCTGAAGAAGTCTGATAGTATGCAGCCTTACCCCTACATAGTAGAGAGGCTATTTCCGATAGACCCATATGCAAATGAGACAAGATATGAATGATGCAGGTTACAGAGGAAAAAAAGTAAAAACTAGCACGGTAAATTATTAAATAAATACAAATTATTTAACATTAAATACAGAAATAATAATAAAAATACAGGGTAAACTGATGGAGTCTAGATCTGCGAGTGCTCGATAAGCTGCATCGACCAACTCACCTCGTTTCTAGTTACTGTAGGAGTCCTTGCTCATACACCCTACAGGTATGCCAATCCTACTATCCTCGTAATCTACCTGCCACGAGTCCCATCTCCAAAAAACTACTCTACTTTAATGGCGAACTTTAAAGGTTAATCCCTTACCCTTATCCGATCATGCCATACTCATCTGTTTGTAGCTACTACCTCATTAAGGTCCAACTCAAACAGATCTTGCTTAATCACTTCCCTCCAGGTCTTGTAAGGCCTCCCCCTTCTCCTTTTGTATTCACTAAGGGTTATACTCTCGCAACTATGCACCGGGGCATCAGAGGGCCTCCTGCGTACATGCCCGAACCACCTAAGTCTAGTCTTTCTCAACTTGTCGGCCACACTAGCCACCTGTAGTCTACCTATCACCACACGGTTCCGAACCCTATCTCTTTTGGTAAGGTCACACATCCACCAAAATATACGCATTTCTGTTACCAACAACTTTCTTGTATATCGACGTTTGGCAGGCCAACACTCTGCCCTATATAACGTAGTTGGACGGATCACCGTTTTATAAAACTTCCTCTTGAGTTTTACAGGAATCTTTTTGTCACATAAAATCCCTGACGCACTTCTCCATTTGGTCCATCCCGATCTAATACGTTGTACTATATTTGCATCGATATTACCATCACTCTGAATGATGGACCCTAGATATTTAGAACATGATTTCTGTGGTATGACGTCAGCACCGATTGTCACCACCGCGTCATGTACTCGTTGGTTTCTCGAAAAGTTGCATTCTAAATATTCCATCTTAGACCTGCTCATTCTAAAACCTTTCGATTCTAATGTATCTCTCCAATGTTCTAGCTTAGAATTGACCCTTTCCTGGGTCTCATCCACTAGGACAATATCGTCAGCAAATAATATACACCAAGGTACCTTTACTTGTATATGTTTGGTAAGTTCATCTAACACTAGAGTGAACAGAAAAGGGCTTATTCATAAAATATTAATATCTATTATTTAATTAATTATATAGATAAATGTTGTTTATTAGTTGATAGAATCTTAGAATTTATCTAAAGGTAAATTAATACCCTATGATTAATAAACATAATAAAAGAAAATCAATATTCACTTGTCAAATATGTTATATATCCAAAGATATTGATCGTATTAGATGAGCTTTTATTGATTACCTAATAAAGTTTGTATGACATTAAACTTATGATAATTTATTGTTGAGTTTGTCCAAAAAAAGCATGCAGTATATTCTAACTGTTTAATTATTTGAATATGATGATTTACTGAGCATTTATGTATTTGCATCTATTTCTCTTCATTTGCATATGCATTTTTATTACCTTATTTAATTATTTGAACTTCTCTTAATGTTGTGAACAACTTAATTTCCATTTAGATGTTTTGGATCTTGACTTAGCATTGTTACAAGAAAACCTATTGCCATTACAAATACAAGCAGCAAGGTTGAGATGTTTATACCCTACAACTAATTGATTGGTTGTAGTTTAGTGACAAAATAATTTAAAGACATTCTTTATCTTGTACATGTTTAGAAGTATATGATAAAGTCTATGAAATAATTATACATTGCAAATGAAATTATAATGAGATTATAATTATGAGATTCATATTGCATTTATGCATTATCCCAAAATTGTTCCTAGTCATTGATCTATTAAGACTAAACATTAATAGAACGTAAAAAAACTAGCACACATTATACATTTCCTTATAAAGAAAGTAGTCAATTTCATAGACTAAAGTATGAAAATACTTAAAAAAAATGTGTGGGTGCTTGTTAGAGAACAAGTTCACTGAACTGACCTAATATGAGAAATATATTTAGAACATTGCTTGTATGTCTGTAGAAATTCTCATTTTGATGATTATATAAATGGTCCTTTGAGTTGGAGATCTTTAAAGTTATCTTGTATAGGATTGTTATATTTTGACACTACTTATGGCCTATTCTAATCATAGGTGGTGCAGTCAGTAGTTATTGGACGTGACATGACCTATATGGAGGTAGTTGACTGATCAAGATAGGATTCATTACCTTAAAGTAATTAGGGAGAATGTTTTGTTGTTATCGATTAGTATTGATTTGGGAAATCCTTGACTAATGTAAAACATCGTTATGTAAATAGTTTATGAATGTCATTAATTGAATTAATAGCTAATGGCGGAGAACTAATATGATTGGACTCAAAATAGAGTAAACATTAATTCCATGCTCTATATGTAATCGGAACATTATGAGATGAAATGACTGAATTATACGAAAAAATCATGCACGGAAAGATTAGTCAAAACTATTTTGACATTCCTAAATATTTAGATGGTCATGATGTATTGTTAGATGCCAATCTTGATATATGATTATAAATTATTTAATTAGAGAATTAAAGATAAATTAAAAGGACATAAATTGTTTAACTGGAGAATTAAAGATGAATAAAAAAGACTTTTAATTTATCTAATTTTAATTATGAATTGGAATTGTAATTTATAATCATTGCCAACATATTTGGGAACCTAATGAGTATCATATGAAGAATAAGTTGATGAAGAGCAAAGATATTTTAACCAATTTGGACTTAATTGTAAAGTTTAAGAAACTTTATGCTTAACTATAAGATATTTGATAAATAAAGATCCATATGAGATATTGGATCTTTTTTGGGTATAATTGGTATTTAACTAGAATTATTTGTAATTTTAGTTAAAGTTTAATTTAAATTAGAATTTAATTTTAATTAAATTACTAAAATATCCAAAACTTATTATAAATAGGCTTAGGCTCTAATAGAGATAGTACTTCTTGCTTAACCCGCTTTGTAAGAATTACAGAGTTATCTCAACATGTTTACCCTGAGAGGCCAAACACTTGTGCAACTATAATGGTTGAGATAAACTAATTTTGGAAATAGTTAGAGAGATACGATAAGGATTAAGTTTCAAAGTAAGGTACGAATTAAGATTCATTCTTTATTATGATTTATGTGTTAATTATTTTATATAATTAAAGAGACCTTGGATTTTAGGAAATTAAAATATGAAAAAGTTTCATAATTATTTTGCAACAATTGGAATCAAATCCCGTTCCAAATTCTCAACAGAGAAGACAAACTATGAAGCATTGGAAAGGTCAAACAGATTATGTCTTCATTTCATGCAAGTGATTATTACCAACAACATTAAGAACACTATTCCAAAAACTGAAAGTGCTAAAACATGCCTTAAATTTGTGGAATTCACTTTGGTACACTATGGCTGAACTCATGACTGTGAAGTTTGATTGGTTGTAAAGCATCTAGCAATATGTCCTAAAGATGACGGATATTGCAATAAAATTAAAGACCTTAGGTATGTTAGTTGATGACTCCTTTTCAGTGCAATTCATTATGAACTTGTTACTTCCTAAGTATGCACCTTTTCAAATTAATTACAACACTATAAATGATAAGTGGAATGTTAATGCATTGTCCAATATGCTTATTCAAGAGGGAAGAAGGCTAAAGAATCAAGGAGTTCATTTAATTAGCCTTATAGGTCAAGGAGCTAGCAAGATTCAAAGGCAAAGAAATTTAAGAAGAAAGCACTCACTAATGCTACACATTTTATAACTAATGTTGATAAAAAGGAATAAGAGATAGATAAGTATCATTTTTGTAAGAAGGGGGGACATTATTAGAAAGATTGTCTGAACTGTAAGGCCTAGTTTGAAGAAAGGTACATCTAACCTTTTTTTTTTATGTTCGATCTACACTTAAACTAATATTCCTTCTAACAATTGGTGACTTGATTTTGGTGTTATTACTCATGTTTCTAATGTTATGCAAGCATTCCTTACAATTCAAACCATAAACCCAACTAAGAACTCTATTTTTAGGAAACTGTAAAAAGGTCCCAATTGAAGGCGTAGAGACTTATTATCTAATGTTAGATATTGGTTATCACCTATATCTAAAACAAATTGTTTATGTAGATTAAATTTCTAAAATCTTAATTTCTATTTCTAAACTTGATGAAGGTAGGTTTACTTTTAAGTTTGGTGATGGTCATTTTATTTTGTTTAAACATAATTCTATTATTGGTTATGGAATTCTTATGGATGGTTTATATAAATTGAAACTTGATGTTATTTTTTTTGAATCTCTATTTTCCATTTATTATACCATTAGAACTAAACATAACATAATGAATGATAATTTTGCTTACTTGTGAAATAAATCTTTAGGTTACATATCCAAATAAAGATTAGAAAGATTGGTAAGGAATGAAATTCTTTCGACTTTAGATTTTATTGTCCTTTGATGTATTTGTGGATTACATTAAGGGAAAGCAAACGAAAAATTGTAAGAAAGGAGCCATAAGAAGTACTCATCTCCTTAAAATTATACACACTAATATATAGACCTTTTGACACTCCATAGTTTGTAGAGAAAAGTATTTTATGATGATTTTTCACATTATATATATGTCTATTTGCTTAATGAAAAAATCAAGTTATAGACATCCTTGAGATGTATGTAAAGGAGGTTGAAAGACAATTATATAAAAAAAGTGAACATTGTAAGATCTAATAGAGGTGGTGAATATTATGAAAAATATGATGAATCATGATAATGTCCAAGTCTAATTGCAAAGTTTCTTAAGAAACATGGCATATGTGCATAATATACTATGTCAGGCACAATTCAATAAAATGGTATGATGGAAAGGCATAATAGGACACTAATGGATATGGTTAGGAGTATGATGGGTAATTTCTCATTACCCAAAGCCTTGTGGATGCACACATTTAAAACTACTGTGTATTTGTTAAATACGATTCCTAGTAAGGCAATCCCTAAAACTTCTATTGAGTTATGGATTGAAAGGAAACCTAGTATGAGGCACCTGTATATTTGGGATTGTTCAGTAGAAACATGAGTTTATAATCCATAGGAAAAGAAATTAGACTCTCAAACAGTCAGTGGTTACTTAGATAAATCTAAAGGGTATGGGTTTTATTGTCCAAACTATAGTCCAAAAATTTTGAAACAACTAATGCCAATTTCATTGAAAATGGTGAAGTTAGTAGAAGTACTGCAAAACATGTTGTGGATATTAGTAAAACAAGGGTTGATGTTCCATTACCCATAAATGTTCCAATATTCACATCTATACCAAATAATATCCTAGTATTGAAAGAACAAAATAATTCTAGGCAAGACTTGGATGAAACAATACCTCATAAAGAAACTAACTTACAACCAATTAATTTAAATATACCACGTGGAATATCTTTGAATAAACCTGTAAGAATAAGGGGATCATTTATTCCTGGAGTCAAAATTTGATTGTGGCATTAATAATGATCTTATTTCATTTTCACAAGCCATAGAAAATGATAAGTCTAATAAATGGATTGATGCTATAAAAGATAAGTTAAATTCAATGGCACAAAACAATGCCTGGGACCTTGTTGATTTGAAAGAAGGATCTAAGTGAGTCAGATGCAAATGTTTTTTCGAGACCAAATATGACTTAAATGGCAATATTAAACAAAATAAATCTAGACTTATTCTTAAAGATATACTCAAAATGATGAAATTGATTATAAAGAGACTTTTTCATCTATCTCAAAGAAAGACTCATTAACAATAATCATGGTATTAGTGACTCAGTTTGATTTAAAGTTACATCAAGTGGATGGAATGGTGATCTACGAAGAAGTTTATAAAGTTACATCAAGTGGATGTGAAAATGCCTTTTTGGATGGTGATCTACGAAGAAGTTTGTGTGGATCAACCCAAAGGTTTGTCCAAAGAAGGAAAGGGTCACATGGTATGTAAATTTAAGAAATTAGTATATGGACTTAAACAAGCTTCTCGACAATGGTATATTAAGTTTAATGATACCATAACATCTTTTGATTTTTAAGAAAATCTTATTAATCGTTGTATCTATTGAAAGATCATTGGGATTTCTAGTTCTGTATGTTAATGATATTGTACTTGTTACTAATGATTTATACATATTATATAAGACTAAAGATTTTCCCTCTAAGAATTTTGAAATGAAAGACATGAGAGAGGCATCCTATGTGATAGAAATTTCAATATTTTGAAATAGATCATAAGAATTGGTAGGCTTATCTCAAAAGACTATATTGAGAGAATCCATAAAAGATTTAATATGAACAAATGTTCAGCAGGGATTGTCTTGATACAAAAAGGGAATAAATTTAGTCTCATACAATGTCCAAAGAATGATGTAGAATATAGAAAAATGGAATATATTCTGTATGCTTTTGTTGTTGTAGTCTAATGTATTTAAAAACATGCACGAGACCTCGTATTAGCTTTGTAGTTGAAATGCTAGGCAGATATCAAAGTAATCCTGGTATATACAATTGGAAAGTTGCAAAGAAAGTCATGAGGTATCTTCAAGGAACAAAACACTATATGCTCTTGTATAGAAGATCAAATCCATTAGAAGTACTTGGATATTTAGTTTTAAATTTTCCTAGATACATTGACAACAGAAAATCAATGTTTGGCTATTTGTTTCTAATAGTAGAAGGAGAAATTTCACGAGAAAAATGCCAAATAAGTCATTACTTTATTCACTATGGAAGCAAAATTTCTAGCTTATTTTGAGCCTACAATTCATGCTTTATGGCTGCGAAATTTTATTTCAAGACTAAGCTACTGAAAATTTATTGTGATAATTATGTAGCAATTTTCTTCTCCAAAAATGAGAATTCTAGAGGTACTAAACATATGGAGTTGAAATATTTTGCTGTAGAGGAGGAGGTTTAGAAATAAATAGTGCGTATCGAAAATATTAAGACAGAGCTTATGATTGCTGCTCCTTTAACTAAAGGCCTTCTATTAAAGATATTTAAGGAACATATTCAAAGAACGAGCCTTGGTTATATTGATAATTTTTATGAAATTTTGACACTCTTAAGCTCAATAAAGTTTCTGAATGGTAATTTTCTTATTTATTATGATTATGTACATATAACTGTTATTAAATAAGAAATAAAATTATCAATTAACATTAAAGTGGACCTTTATGATATTTATATATCATAATGTTATTTGCCATGATAAATTACTAGTGTTGTGGTATATGGAAGGAAGTATGCAAATTTGAAATGTAGAGCTGTCATAACCCAAATTATGTGGTTTATTGTGTTGAGACAAATTTTCGAGATATTAAGAGATTTATTGATGCATACTTAATGTTTATACTATTAAAATAAAGTTTGAAGCATCAGGTTAAGTGGAAGAAGGTAAGAATGTAGCCTACTTAGTAGCCATATTCTAAATAATATTAATAATGATATTAATATAATTAAGAGTCCTATCTGTTCCATATTTTCCATTTAATAATGAAATAAATCTCAACCGTTTATTTATGACACTTAATGGACATACCAGTTTATAATTCATAGATATATAAATTTATTCTCTCTCTACTAATTAAGGTTACAAACAATTTTTATCAAGTTTTTGTAATCGTAAGAGAGTTAAGAGAGAAACCAATTTTAACTGAAAACACGGTGAAATTTCTTAATCTCTTTATGATAATGACATCTCTATATCAATTACATAATAATACACTATAATAATTTGTGACAATTATTTATTCAAGATTCTAAAATTATGAATGTCAATTTTGATTTTATATCATGAAGATCATATTTTCACATTTAGGAGGATAAAAAACCTTGTGAACCTTTTTAAGTTATAACAAAATTGATCAAAAAGGGATTGGACCAACTATCAAACCTAGCTGAAGTGGTTCAATAATGTGAGCAAGTGAAGCAGAATGCAACAAATTCAGGCAACATATGGAGGCTTTAATGAAGGTCTGGTCACTAACTTTAGATTCATCTTGGTAAGAGTAATCTTTCGGTACGTTAAAGAGGAACTGAACAATATATCTTGTATCTGATATTCCAAGTTGGATTAAGAATAAGAACCAGGAAATAAAAAGTATATAACTACTAGCTCTACCAAAACTTATCTAAAGTTGTTAACAATAAATTCATATAAACTAATATGATTAATAACAAAAAGTAAACAAAATTTAAGGAAAAATATAATTAATCAAAGAGTTGCTTGAAACTAGCATGAAAAAAAATAGTATTATTATTAATCATTCACTGCTTATTGTTGCCACTTTTAGTGACAATTGTTTTAGTTGTTAATTAGTTGCTTTAGTTATTCTCAAGGATTGGTTTCTTTTTTCATAGTCGTCATAGTAATGGGGAGAACAAAAGGTACTCATAGAACAATAGCAAATGCTAAATTGACAGCAAATCCAATTAACAGAAACCTTTCAAAAATTGTACTAATCACTAGTGTTACGCATGCTCAGATAGCCAATGGTATATCTATTTTGTCACCATCTGAGTTTGACCTTTATGGATATTTTATCTTTAATTCTAAAGAGAGAAAACACAGGCATGCTACTTATAAAACTTGATAAATAAATTCAAGTATGTAGATTAACCTTCTTTAGAGGAGTTAAATGTCAAGGAAAATTTTAATGCTTTGATTGATGATATGAGTTAGAAAAAATTTATGCAAATTAAATATCCAGTGTTTATTGCATTGACTAGGGAGTGTTATAGCACTTTTAAATTCGATAATTTGATAATTTCATTGTAAGAGTTCTAATGTTATGCAATATAGATTAATGGGTAAAACATTTAAACAAAGTATCATTGAATTATGTTCGACCATATGGTTTATAACTGATAAACCAATATAAGGAATATGTTATAGGATATAATGATTTTGATCCTTTTCAAGTATAGAAATCAATGTCTTTTGACAAGCAAGTGTATCATCCTAATCAATCTAAAGGAAGCTTTTTTAAAGAACTTGAATGGGTTTATTTGCAGAGTTTTCATGCTTTAATTTTTCATGAGGAAGGATATAACTTGTATATGTACTAAGGCTGAATTATTCCTTATTTAGTATGTGGAATATTGATATTAATTTGGGTGCTTGATTAGATAGATAATTTAACATTTGTTATCATATAAGAAGAATTTGTGTCTTGGTTCTTTGATTACTTAGTTGGTTATTAATCTTAACTTGCTAGATATTTCTAACATTGATATACATGTAGCTTATGAGATGGTATCTTTGCATAATGATTATTTGATTAAAATGAAGTTGGTTGAGCAACAGAAGAGGAAATTTCATTTTGTGTCATGTGATTCCTCCTAAGAAGGTTCATTATCATGTCAACACAAGGATTTAGATGTTCAATAACCTTTGTTTCTTTTAGCAGCACCGATATGACATAAGTATCGTTTTTACTGAAGAGGTTGGAACATAAAATTTCCAAAAATAGGGAAGAATTTGGATTCTTTGCTTTAATTTATGGCATTGACACCTCCATGTCCACCTACACCATCACAATTACGGGGAATATTATAATCTTTCACTTAATTTATGATAATTAATTTTATTGTTTGTGAGAATCTTATACGCACATTAAGAACAATGTATATTTTATGTAGCTTTTAAGATTAAGAGCAATTCATCACATTTGTGCTTATATATTTTTCTTTGTTATATGTCAAAAAAACATAGTTTATTTACGCCGGAACTTGCTCTTATATATATCTTAAGACCAAAACTTTGGTGAATTTATACATGGAGATGGCAAGAGCACTTAAGTGTAACCATTTTTAACCTATAAAAGCCTACCTTAATTTTCACCCTTAAAGAACTAATTTGTGCTTTGACCGTTCTTTCCCTGCATATTAAGCTTGTTACAAGTCTCTTTTACCCTTCTTTTCTTATTTTATTAATAATTTTGAGCCTTTAAATTGAAGGAATTATATAAATCTTATTTGTGTAAGATTTTAACCATTTTTCAGGAAAAGTAAAATAGTTAGTTCAAGTTGTAGTATTTTGATTTCTCAGTCTTCATAGAAATGGGGAAGAAGTATAGTAAAAATAATCTCCTATTTGATATTTAAAAAAAAATAAAATGAAAAAATGAATGATGATGAGAATCAAATTATGCGATCTGAATAAAGTGAATTCCAAACCTATTTAAGTAAAAGCTTGCATGGATAATTTTGTATAGTTCCTTTAATTTGTTAAACCTAAAATTTCTACCTTACTTAAACCACATTATAACCCTTATCAAGACCTTTTTATTTGTGCATTAAATTTACATTTATTAGTGTTGAAGATATGACTTATGAGCAAGCTCGTGGAAATAACTTGCTATACTTTTATTTGAGAGTTTAATGAATCTTAAACATTTTGAGTGCTTAGAATGAAATATATGAGATGAGAGGGTTTTTAAGTCTTGTTTCATTTGAATTTGATGAAATTTATTAGATGCTACATTTTCATTCTAAAAATTTATCTTATGAGGGTTTGTTTATTGGTATTTTCTCTTAGGCATTTAATATATATTACTTTTTAAGATATTTTTGGATAACAAGAAAGAGGATGAGAGGCTGCTAAGAGGATGATTGATATATTGAATTGAAGTATACTTGAGGACAAGCATGAGTCCGGTGTGAGAGAATTTGATAATATGTGATTAATTATATTAATTGGGCTTATCTATTTTTTTAGGTTGATTGGGTGTTTAATTGGTAAAATTAATATTTATTTTATTTTAGGATGTGAAAAGTTGAGATTGGACTAAATTTGGTTTGAAATATCCATTTAGAGCATTATTTATTGAAGGCATAAAATTTTGGGAAGATAAAGTAAAAGGTGACATAATTGAAACTAATAAGACGAGCTCATGCTTCGAGTTAGACTCACTCTATGAAGTTTAGTTTAATTCGCAGACTTTATTTTTAGCCATAATATATAAGGATTCTGATTTGTTTTAGTTATAGACTAAACTTTTTGGGAGAGGGAAGAACAAGCTATTCTTTATTTCTTTTGTTTTCTTCCTTCTATCTTTAGCGTGAAAAGATACTCATGAGTCGATAAATATGAATTTTCTTATTCAAGAGGAATTAAAACTCCATATGTTACTTTGAGAGGTTTTGTTCTAAACTTGAAATTTATTTTAATTAAAGTATTTCTTGTTTTGATATTTCATGAGTAATTAATGTTGATTGGTCAGACAAATTAATTTAGTATTGATTATTCTATTATTATCTATAAGTTCAGTGTAACATCCCACCCCCGACGGGAAGGATAAGATAGTAATTTGGAAAGGGGTGAGAGTGATTAGGACTGATTAGAAATTTTCATGCATACTTTTATTTGTGAACAGTGAAATTGTGCACAT
>JAOSBL010140860.1:0-14314 GCA_027568915.1 Erythroxylum roraimae | reverse complement strand
AAACGGTGGAAACCAAGAGAAGTTCAATTCTCTTCCTTTCTTTTCTCTTGCTTTCCTTCAATCCAAACCAGGGCTTAGGATTTAACTTTGATTAGAAACTTGAGTGACTTTATCTGGACCTAGGGCTTTTAAGCCTACAAGTGTTTTATCAGAGAGAGGTTACTTTGAATTTAGAGTGATTGTGCTATTCGAAAAATAGGGGTCATAATTCTATCTCAAGATTGTAATTGATACTCAAAATTGTTGGCATGAGTCGCTATAGTTACTAATATAGAAAGTATAGTTGTACACATTCCTTTATTCAGGGGCCAACCTGAAGTTTAGTCATAGATGTTATATAGGCCAAATTTAACTTTCATAATTTTCTCCCTGCATCTCTACATATCCTGTAAAATGTATCAAAGAAATATATGACAGAAAATATGTGTATTGTTTGACATAATAACATAGTAAGATCTTGGATTTCTTGTGACTAGACCAAATCCATGACAAACTCTATTGATTTAATACAACCACCAAACACCTCACCCGAATCCATACTTGATTCCTTGACAACCAAGATGACAAAAGTTCTGTCATGAATTGAAACCTCACCATAGTTACAAATCATTGATTCCATGATAGTGTCAATAAACATCAAGTCAGATGGTTCTAACTATGCTTTATGGTCCTAGGTTGTTAAGATGTACATCTCAGGCAAAGATAAAGTTGGATATATCAATGAAGACATTCAATAACCATCAGAGATAGACCCGTACTTTCAGAAATGGCGAACTGGGAATGCCATTGTCCAAGGTTGGTTGATCAACTCAATGGAATCCTCCTTAGTTTGAAATTTCATTCGATTCTCAATGGCCAAGCAAGTTTGGGATTCTATTGATACGACATACTTTGATGGAAGTGACTCATCACAAGTATATGACCTCTGACGACGTATTCCTCAGATGTGGCAAGAGGGTGGATCTATTGAGAAATACTATAATAATCTACGAGGGTTGTGGCGCGAGATTGATTTTCGTCGTCCTAATCCAATGGAATGTGCTACAAATATTCACAAATATAACTATCTTCTACCAGAGGAAAGGGTTTATATTTTTCTAAATGGGTTAGATGACAGACTTGACAATATTAGGAGTGATGTTCTGCAGTTGAAACGTTTTCCTACTATTGAGCAGGCTTATGCACACGTTGAAAGGGAAGATACTCGTCAAGGTGTGATGGCATTTGGGGCAAAGAATGTCTTTATTAGAGTTATTGTGGCCATTAAAGGAGTTAAATCCAGTCAACCACAAATGGTGAAGTTAGGAACTTCAACAAAATCTAAAGGCCAATCTTATGGGAGCAAGTGCACCCACTGTGGGAATATGAAACACACTTGTGATACCTGCTTCAAATTACATGGGTATCCATACTGGTGGAATGAGTTACAAGCTCAGAAAAAGCGAGAAAATACAAAGAGTACAGGTCAAGTTGTTGTGGTTACTGCCGAGTCTCAATTATCACTCATTCCTATGACTAATTCTTCCACTACAGCCAATGATCGAGGTAACTATGGACAAGTTTTCTACAACTCTCACACTCCTAATGATGGTGCCTGGATTATCGACTATGGGGCCACGGATCACATGACCTTTAATTCTAGTGACTTCTTTCACATCGCAAAACCACGACGAACCTGCATTACTAATGCTAATGGAGTTGTATATCCTGTCATAAGGGCTGGAACCGTACCCATATCACCATCTCTCTCTTTAGCTCACACACTTCTTGTTCCATTCTATCAAATAAATTGATATCAATGAGCCAAGTTACTGAAGAGCTTAATTGTGCGGTATTAATATATCCTGCATTTTGTCTTCTTCAGGATATTCTCAGTAAAGAGATCATTGGGCTTGGTACTAAGAGAGGGGAGCTATATTACTTAGATGACTTTAGTTTGGGAATGCCAAATCATGTGCAATCTTAGGTCAGAAGCAAAGAAAGACAAGTCTGGCTATGACATCATCGTTTGGGACATCCATCGTTTGTTTATTTACAACACTTATTTCCAAACTTATTCTTACATTTACAAGATGTAGACTTTAAATGTGATTCATGTATGATGGCTAAAAGCCATAGAGCTTCCTATCCAGAAAGTTTGAATAAAAGTATTGTCCCATTTTCCTTAATACATTTTGATGTATGGGGGCCCTCCCCAATAACTACTCCATCTGGTTATAGATGGTTTGTGATCTTTGTTCACGATTGCACATGGATGACATGGCTCTACCACATTAAGACAAAAGATAAAGTTTTTGGTATTTTCAAGCATTTCATACCATGTTACAGACTCAATTTTCTACAAAAATAAAGGTTCTTCGATCAGATAACGGTGGAGAGTTTATCAATCAATGATTCCATGCCTATTTTCAACATCATGGTCTCCTCTACAAAACATCATGCTCACAGGTCCTATGACAAAATGGAGTCGCTGAGAGGAAAAATAGGCATGTATTGAAGACGACATGAGCTTTATTCTTGGCACACATGTACCTAGCTATCATTGGGATGATATTATAGCTACTGCTGCATATTTGCTCAATTGGATGCCTTCCAAAGTCTTAAATTTTAAGACTCCTTTGCAAGCCTTATCTACTCATGTTTCTCCACCTACAGTACTTATGCTTCCTTGTCGAATTTTTGTGTATGTTGCATTTTTCCATCTCTATAAGAATCAACGTAATAGGTTATATCCATGTGCAGTTTAGTGCTTATTTTTGGGTTATGGTTTACATAAAAAGGATTATAGGTGTTTTGATTCTACTACCAATCGCATCTACATCACCATAGATGTGACATTTCTCGAATCTGAACCATTCTATCAATATATAATGCACAATTCAGCTCTTTAAGGGGAGTCTAAGGATGAATAGTTAAAGTGGTGGATAGCTACAACTCTAGGAGGTGCAATAGTACTAAGAAATGAAATTGAAAATAGGGCAGTTACAAAATCACACTTGAATGCTAAGAAGGAACCTGATAGTGAAGTACTTGAAATTAAAGAACCACTTTTGAATGCACAACTGAATTCTAAGAATGGACCTGATAGTGAAGCACCTGAAATTGAAATTGAAGAATGGTGTACAAAACCCCCTTTCACTTCATTACCTGAATCTCCTCCTACTAAGAATACTCCAAACGTAAGCTCTTCTCATACTTTCCATATGTTAATACCTTAGATACTCTTGCGGGATATATTTTACCTTTCAAACACAACTGTGGAAAACCTCCAAATAGATATTCACCTGATAAAGAAGATAAAAGGTCTAAGTGCCCAATTGCAAATTACGTGTCCACTCAAGAATTATCCAAAGGGCTCAAGACCTTTACACAAACTATCTCCTCTTACCGTATTCCAAGTGGTGTTGAAGAAGATCTGGTCGATCCAAAGTGGGCACTTGTTATACAAGAGGAACTGGCAACATTACAGGAAAAGTAATACTTGGAAGTTGGTTCCATTACCAGAAGGAAAAAAATTACTAGGGTGTAAGTGGGTGCTCTCTATAAAATGCAAGACTGACGGATCAGTTGATCGATACAAGGCAAGGCTTATGGCTAAGGGATTTACATAGACATATGGCATAGACTATTTGGAGACTTTCTCACCAGCAGCTAATCTAAATACTGTTAAAGTATTATTATCTCTTATCGCAAATTTAGATTGGCCACTACTCTAACTTGATGTGAAGAATGGCTTTCTTCATGGTGATATTGAAGAAGAAGTCTACATGGATATCCCACCAGGCTATACTACATCTTCCGAAACCAAGTTTGCATGTAAGTTGGAACATGCACTGTATGGTTTTAAGTAATCACCTCGGGCATGGTTTGGTCAATTTAGTTCAGCTATGAGAAAATATGCCTATCACTAAAGCAATTCAGACCATACTCATTTCCTAAAGCAAATATAAGGAAAGATGATCGTTGTAATTGTTTATATGGATGACATGATCATCATAGGAGATGATGTGGAGGAAATTTCAAAACTACATTAACAACTGTTAATTGAATTTGAAATTAAGAACTTGGATGGATTGAAGTATTTTTTGGGGATAAAGGTGGCAAGATCACAAAGAGGTATTTTTTCTTTCTCAAAGAAAATATGTGTTGGACTTACTAGCAGAGGTGGGATTATTGGAGTGTAAACTAGCAGAGACTCCAATTGCTCAGAATCATTGGCTTGGGAAATATTCTGATCAAGTGCCAGCTGATAAAGGTAGATATCAAAGACTAGTGGGTAAGCTCATCTATTTGTCTCATACCCGCCCAGACATTGCTTATGCTGTGTGCGTGGTCAATTAATTCATGCATTGTCCTAGTGAAGATCATATGAACGCAACTATTAAGATTCTTCGCTACCTGAAGTCCTCACCAGGAAAGGGGTTGATGTTTACTAAGAATGGTCATCTGAACATTGATGGGTACACGAATGTGGATTGGGCAGGAAATATTCTAGACAGAAAATCCATTTCAAGCTACTTTACTTTTGTGGGAGGAAATTTAGTTACATGAAAAAGCAAGAAGCAAAAGGTTGTGGCATTATCTAATGCTTAAGCAGAGTTTAGAGGTATGGCTAAGGGACTTTGTGAGCTTCTATGGCTCCGAAGGTTGTTAACAGAGATTGGACGTGGTCTTAGTTTGGAGATGAATCTATTCTATGACAACAAGGATGCCATTGACATAACACACAATCCTACTCAACATGATCGCACAAAACATGTGGAGGTGGATAGACATTTTATCAAACAAAACTTTAAAGAAAAAACCATTCGATTTCATTGTAAAATCAGAAGACCAATTAGCGGATATAATCACCAAAGCAGTATCCAGTAAAAATGTCTGTGACTCACTTAACAAGTTAGGTGTTGAAGATATCCACACATCAACTTGAGGGGAGTGTTGGCATAAGTCATTATAGTTACTGAGATAGAAAGTATAGCTATACAGATTCCTCTATTTAAAGGTCAACCTTAAGTTTAGCCATAGATGTTGCATAGGCCATATTTAACTTCCATAATTTTCTCCCTGCATCTATATTTATCCTGTAAAATGTATCAAAGGAATATATTCTCCGTTTTACAAAAACTTGTGAATCTCTTTTTTCAGATACTTAAAGGTTCTAAAATTTATAGAGTTGATTTTTGTCAACAATTATACGATAAAAATATGAATATAATATGAGCATGTATTGAATGACTTTATTATTAAACACATTCTAAGAGTTATCATAATAAAGCACTACATAATGAATGTAGCAGACTAATAACAAGCTTAGCAGCTTCAAGATGTTCCATACTCGACTAAGATAAAAAATGACTCCCACTATCGAAACATGATTGTGAATTTGAGCCCCTTAAACTCATCTTCTTGTTTCCTATTATTTGTACATGATACTGCTTTAGAATTTGATAATTTTAATAAATAGAAAATAGAAAATATCTTTTATCATATGAATCCAAAAATAAGGATACAACTTCATAATGTTACATTTTCAATAAATTGAAAGCACAAAATATTTTGTCTCATATAAATTCAATGAAAGCTATCGTTGATTAGTTAAATTTCTTTTCTTTTTTATTATTTTTCATCCAATGCTATTACAAAAGAGAATTACTACAAATATATTTTTATTGTGAAATGTATTAATCCATTAATCTTAATCAAAATACTTCTGTTGATTATTTTTGTTGCCTCAATAATAAAAAAATTGATCTTTAATGTATATGTTAGTTTATACTCTTGTAACCAATCAGTTAGTTACAATTAATGTATGACATTATTAATTAATTAAATAAAAACATTTTTATCTTTTTGTATTTTATTAGTTATATTTAATGCTTAATACTAAAAATAAAATTCTTGAAATAATTACTATGTAATTAAAATTATAATGAGATCATAATTATAATATTCAAATTGCATTTAGATATTATTCATGAATTGTTCCCGGTTATATTTTCATCAAGACATGATATTAATAGAATGATACAGTTGGCATATATTTTTTAAAGAAAGTAATTGATCTTATAAAGTGAAATATAGAGACATTTAAACAAATATGTGGGTACTTATTAGAGAATAAATTAAATAAATTAACTCAATTATGAAGATCTCTAATGGAATATTACTTGCATGTATTTTTATGGATTCCCTCATTATGAAAGTTGTAAAGTTGATTTTTAGACTTAAGATTACTAAAGTATCCCATATTAGAAATACTATGTTTTGTTGTTACTTATGACCTATTTTATTGAGGTTAGTTCAGTTGGTAGTACTTGGATATAGTATGAATTATATGGAGATAGTTGAATAAGTCAACAAAGGATTTGTTATACTAAAGTAACTAGGGATAATGCTCTACTATTTTTAATCAATAATAATTTAGGAATTCTCTTACCAAAGTGAATTGAGATTTGAAAAGATTGTTTTCAAATATCAATTATAATTCAATCACTTATTAGTAAGAATATATATGATTAGATTTAAATAATATTGACGCTAATTCCATATTCTATATTCAATTAAAATATTAGACGATAAAATGATTATACATTGATCTACTAAGTCTATCTGCGAGCGTATAAAGTCAATTATAGCAAGTAGTTAAAACTAGAGTAGATTCAAAGTATTGATCTCATAGTAACTATATTCTTATGTCTATCAATCTTAGTTAAATAAACATCCTAAATTAAGCAAAAATTATGAAAGATAATTAAGTCACTAGATTGACAAAATAACTAGTGAAGAAAAATCAATAAAGCAAACATTTGGGTGATGGAATTCACTTATACGAAATTTCAATTATCATATAATATTGATAATCGACATTAAAATAACAACTAACCTAAAACATCTATACCCTTTCTTAATCTACATAGATATATCCAATTATACAACAAGTACCTCTTGATATGTAATTTATCCTTATTAAATTTATTAAGCATAGTTAATCTATTTAATTATTACAATAGTATAAGATACTTTTGTTCTCTGGTGCTACAATGTTTATTCTCCTAGTGTACAGATCATATTTCATCTCTTGGCCCTTTATACAATTAAGAAAAATGAGAATAATTTCAACCAACAAATAAATATATCATACATTGATAATTAAAATATCCTTTACAAGTTACGTCCTTAACTCTAACTAGGGTTTCTAGCCACTAAATATAATGAAAATAACATATGACAAAACCAATCTCAAAGTACCAGAAATAACAGAAGAAAGGATTAGAGAAATTATCATAGGCTCCTCCAAGCTCTCAATCCTCCTTTGATGCTAAAAAAGAATAAAATTATGAAAATTGTTGAACTAATGGAGGTTCCAATTGATGTTTTGATGATAAAAAAACATAATTATAACTAATAAGTTTATTATTTTGGAGAGAAGCAATATAAGATCAATATGGAGCCCAAAAATCAAAAGATAGTTAATAAAATTGATAAAGAGAAGTTGAAGTTTGTAACTGTCGAAGTGAAGATGAAGTCAAGAACAAAAGAAGATCAAGGTATATCAAAGTCATTTTATATTTTTGTAATGTTAATTGTAATCTCATATAGTCAATTTGAGGATCTTAAAGGCTCACCATGCATAAACTTTTGATATTACTTTATTGCTTAACTCTTTTCATCCATCAAGAAGCATTGAAGCTTTTAGTTTTAAAAGAAAAGCCTCTTTATCTTTTAAACACTCTTTGAGAGAATTTTTAGAAGTTATTTTAATTACAATTTTATTAAATAAATTAAGTTTGAGCATTTGAAATTGTTAAAATCATATGTTTAGGGGGATCGATTGACCAATATAGGTTAATAGTTGACCAATGTAAGTTGTACCATACGAGTTTGTTGACACATTAGCAAATAATATGGTGTTATGGTCTACAAATGTCCCTCTAAAGGACACATTGGTTAACTAATAAGGTAGAGTGGTTGACTAATGTGCACCAAGTAACATATTTTGCAAATTTAATGCATAGTGGTTGACTCTTATAACTTAATGGTCGACCAACGTTATTTACACTTGTAATAAGATTGTTTCTTGACACATTGGTCGACCAATATAGGTGTGTGGTTGACCAATCTCCCTCTAGGAGATACATAGGCTGACTAATATACTCTATTGATTGACTAATATATCCTAGTGATCAACCCATGTCTTAACAGCTAGTGAATCTATACATTTCATAGACATTGGTTAACCAATATGGTACAATAGTCGATCGGTGCTCTATAACTAGTTGTTGTCACAAATAGTTCTTGGCTCCAATGGCTAGAAGGAGTCCCAAAACCTATAAAAACACATTTTCTCATTGATTCTTACATTAAGAAGTATTTAGGTATCTTTTACATACATTTCTAAGTTTTTATCAAGCATTTGAGCATTATTGTCTTATATTTGTATGAGTGAGCCTCTTTAAAGTTATCAAAGTTATAAAGTGTGATATTTTTAGTTATATTTTTAGTTATAACAATTGGTTAGGATATTATATTATTATAATTGGGAGTGTTCCAAGTGGCATCGAGATTCCTCTTCATCGTGAAAGAAGCTTGTAAACCAGTTCCTCTTTTTCGAGAAAAGATTGTACAAAGGTTGTTCTTCACCTTGAAAGAAGAATGATAGTGAAATTTTAAGAAAAGTCTTATGAGTGGATGTAGGTAATAGTTATTTGCTAAACCACTATAATTTTTTTTTTAATGTTCTCTCTTCCTCACCCTCTTTAAATTATCATTAAATTGTTTGATTGATTTATATTAAGCAATTTCTTTATTCTAATATATGATGATTATTGAATATTGTCAAATTGAGTTCATTGGTTAGAAAATTTCGTTAAATTTTGTAAAAACCTAATTCACTCCTCTTTTAGGTGCTAATTAGAACTAACAAGTCGTATCAGAGCAAGTCTATTAGGCTAGCATTTCAAATGAAATCATATAACAAAGATTATAATGACATATTTAGGAGCATCATCATCATCATCATCATTCAACTAAAAAGGACCAAACATCAGTAGAACCCCTTTGTTTAATGGAAATAACTATCTATATTGGAAAATTATGATGAGATTTTCTTAATGGTAAAAAGTAGTAACCTGTGGAAAATATTTTCAAATGGTCCCTTTATACGTACGAAAATAATAGATAATAAAAAGTTTCCCAAAATAAAGAAAAAATTGGAACCTCGAGATAAGATATCAATTTCTTTGAATAATAAATAATAAATTTCTTATTTTGTACGTTAGAAAGAAATAAATTTGGTAAGGTTTCTTTATATGAAATGACATAAAAATTTGGAACACTTTGGAATTACATATGAGAGAACAAATTAAGTAAAGGAGCATAAGGTGAGTATTCTAACACATCAACATAAATTACTTTAAATGAAGTATTATGAAAGCATATCTAGCATATATAATTAATTTTTTAAAATTATAAATGCTCTCAGAGGCCTCAAAAGATCTATACTAATTTTGAAATGGTAAAAAAGATGCTTGAGTCACTTCCAGAAACATGGAAAGCTAAAATTATAGTTATGGAAAAGCCAAGAGTTTAATAACACTACCATTAGAGGAACTTATTGGATCTCTTTTCATATACAAAATGAGACTTCAAGAGATGTAAGAAGAGACAATGATTTTTAAAAAAAGGACTTAGCATTCAAAGCCTCAAGGAAGGAATCAAGTGAAAAAGAGACATCTACTAATGGAAGTGATGATGAAGACCTCACCTTTATCACTAGGAAATTTAAGAAGTTTTTAAAGAGAAAGAATTTCTCCAAAACAAAGGACCTTAGGAAAGGTAAAAGTTATTTAAAACATACATCCTTTAACATTATTTATTTTAAATGTAAAAAACTTAGCATATGAAGTCGCTATGTCCTCTACTCAAAGATAATGATAAGTATAAAAGAAACTAGAAGAAGGATAAAAATAGGAAGAAAGAACTTAAAGCATCAACTAAGGATGAAAAAAGTGAATCTAAAAATGACCATTTTGAAGAAAAGACAACTTACATGTGCTTTACGATTATGGAAGTTGATGAGGAAACGTCTAACTCTAATTTGTGTGATAGTGATAGTATTGAATTATGATTAATTATCCGAAAGTTTAGAAATCATGAATAAGAAAAAAAGAAAATATCTTCTAAATTTAAGGAAGTTGGATGCATATATATATGAGAATGAAAAGATGAAAAGTGGATTTAATATCATTAAATAATCCAAAAATGTGATCATTGATGATAATAATGCATTAGATATATTAAAGTATGAAAATGAGACGTTAAAAAAGAAGATTAATGTTCTCAAGGATTCATTGTCCAAATTTACTAAGAGTGAGTGAAAAACTAGCAAAACATGCTAAGCTTAAAAGAATTCCAATAATAGGCATGGAATAGGATACAACCATAAAAGTGAAGCCAATTAGAACCACATTTTTAAAGGGAAAATATTTATATAGTAAAGAACCATTGCCTAATGTGATAAATAAGTATGGAGCATCCATATCTAAGCATATGTATGCTTAGTATATAGCTTATAATTTAGGCATAGAGTTCAATACTCTAAATGGGAGATTAGGCATAAATTTTATAATAAAAAGCAAACCCACTGACACCTTATAAGCCTTAAAGAAGAATATATCAAACCTCCTTTTATAGTAGGCATCATATATATAATCATGGTAAGATGTTTCATTACCCTAAAAGAACATTCAACACCTTTAATATCTAAAGGAAGGTTCCTCATTATGCATTTACATATAGAAGACCAAGCAATGCATTTATGTATCATTATTACCTATATAACATGGCATGTCATTTTCGTGGTAAATATGGGCATATTGATAGATTGTGTTTTCTTAAACAAAGAGCGGTAAATAAATGCTTGAAAGTGTTGGTTGAAAAAATGAAGGAGCTACTAGTTAAGGATCCAAGCTCATTTAGGTACTTAAAACAAAGTGATGATTTTGTTTTATTGAATCGGAATAAAAGGTATATGTGAATAGTGGATGCTTAAGACACATTTTTTCTCTTGGTTATTCTTGTACATATAGAGTGTTTAATCGGAAGTTCTTTTGAATAATTTATATATTTTGTTTTTAATATAATCACCTTGCCTCCAAGAAAGTCATGAAGATTTTGTAGTATGTGGAGAAATTAACCTTTAAAGAATGACCACTAAGACTTTTTCAAAAGATCTAATCGTTGAACCAAGTGAGGGTAATAAGAAAGATGAGATGCTTTTAGTAAATTAAAAATTCAAGATGATCTGAATCACATCATAAGAACTGTCCAACAAGAGGTAATTATTAGTTTATACTTTTATTTATCAATTTAAGTATAAATCTTTAGTGTTGAATTGAGGAATTGAACATTTTTTTTGTACATTATGGACTTTAAACTTAGAGATTGTGTGCAAAATAAGGATATTACATTAAAACTTGTTGATACACTGTACCAATTGGGCAATTGTTTCACTAAACTAATGAATAACAATATTATAAGAGAATTGAGCTTGATTCTATGTGCTTAAAGTATCTTTTAATATTTATGATAGTCCTTAGTTGATATTTCGATGAATTTTAAGTGTTTTGATATTTTAATTTGAGTTTAAAGTTTGTTTCTTTAGCTATCTGGTCAACTAGTCAACTAATAGGTCTAAAATCTTAATATGGTAGACCAGTGTTCCAAAAATTATCATAAGTTTTCTTTTTAGTGAGTCTAGTCAATCAATGTCTTTAATTCATTGACCAATGTCCCCTTGTCTAAGAATTTTTTCATTCCAGTTAGTTTTTAGCCTAGTTGGTTGATGATTATGGTCGATCGCACATAAACATTAGTAGACCAGTGAAGTTGTGTGGTCTACTAGTCTTAACGCTTTAGGCTCTACTCCTCCTCTTTTCTTATATTTTTCATCTTACTTATTTATATCTTCTAAAACCTTGACAACTCACTATATTCTTTGAAAAGCACCATCCCCCATTAAATTAAGTTGGATTGAATCAAATTGAAAACTTGCATCTTTAGGTTTCAAATGGGACTCTAATTTTTTTTTAATAATTTGTAATCTTTTTAAATTGATGCTTTCGTAGTCAATTTGAAAAAGGAACTAAGGTTGTTACCATTTCAATTATATCGATATATCTTTGATTTTGTTTAAATTTAACACTTTCAACACTTTTTCATATCATTGTTTTTTGAAATTTTTGTGACTTTCAAAATTATATTCTTCTTTATGAAATTAATTAGTGGACATTACAATTATCCTTAAAAGTTTCCCTAATTTTTTTTAAACTTTCCTTTTTCGTTTTAGTTAAATCTTCAACTTAGGCACATTACTAGAATTGGAAAATTTTCAAAATAGATACAATTAGGAATGTTCTATCAATTTGACATTTTAAACAACTATTTTAACACTTTAAGTGTTAATAAAACTCTTCCTTAAGCAAGTTTATAAATTCTAATCAAAAAATTTTTTATCCTTTAACCAAGATGCCTGACACTTTATATTTTATTTTAAAAAATAATGATTTCTTTTTGATAATTCCAAAAGGGAGAGAAATATCGACGATATTAGATTTAAGAAAATTAAAGACATTTAAGGTTAGTAACTTTTGTGTACGTGTTACTTGAGTAAATTTATATTATACTTAAGTTAATGTTTGGATATTGCTTTCACTTAATTTTTTGTCATTAAAGATATTTTTTGTTCTTAATATTGAATTATGTTCTATGCATGAATTAAGCAGGAGTTAATCATTGTCTTGATATGAATAGTTATTTGTGTGCTTAATTATATTATTGCTTTCTACTTTCACAAATATTTTGTTATCATAAAAAAAAAGAGGAAGATTATTAAACTAAAGGATGTTTCAATCAATGTTTTGATGATGAAAAATATAATTATTACTAATGAGTTTATTATTTTGGTGAGAAGGAATATAAGAACAAGATATAGCCATAAACTCAAAAAGATAGTTTGTGAAGTTGAAGTTTGTAACCGTCGAAGTAAAGATGAAGTAAGAAAAAATGAGGATTAAAGCACATCAAGCTCATTATGTATTTGTTAATGTTAATTGTTATCTCATTTGGTCACTTTGATGATCTTAAAGGCTCAATATGTATAAACATTGTGTATCACTTCATTGCATAAGTATTTTCATTCATCAAGAGGCATCAAAACTTTCGATTCTAAAAGAAAAGGCTCTTGATCTTTCAAACACTCTTTGAAGGACTTTTGGAAGTTTTTAAATTATAATTTCATTAAACAAATCAAGTTTGAACATTTAAAGTTCTTAAAATCATGTTTTTACACGGATTAGTTGAGCAATATAAGTTAGTAGTCAATCAATATAAGTTAAATATTTACTGGGTGAGTTTGTTAACACAATGATCAATCAATATGGTGATATGATCGACCAATATCCCTCTAAGGGACATATTGGTTAAATAAGATGGTAGAGTAGTTCACCAACATGCAAAAAAAAGTAGATTTTGTAAATTAAATGTATATTGGTAGACTAATATGACTTTGTGTCGAATAATGTAAGTTACTCTTGTAACATGTTTTTTGACACATTGGTCGACCAATGTAGGTATGCGGTTGAACAATATCCCTTTAGGGGACACATTGGTTTACCAATAGGCTCATCTCAACAGCTAATGAATAAGTGCATTCAATGCATATTTATTGATCAATATGCTACACTAATCAACTAATGCTCTTCAATTAGCTATTATAATGGCTAGCTCTTGACTCCAACAACTAGTAAGGGGCACTAAAGTCCTACAAATACATTTTTTTTCTTATTATTCCTTGCTTCAACAAGCATTTGAATGTCTTTTACACATATTTATAAGTGTTTATCAAGCATTTGTGTATCGTTATCCAATATTTATGTAACAAGTCTTATATGGAAACTACAACCACCCATACACATAACGCCCAAAATTCTTGTACATACATTCATAGTATACAATTCTATTCCGTGTTGTATATGTACATATTACAAAATTTCATAACCAACCTTATAATTACAGCTCTTCACTAGCAAAGCAAGAAAGATGAATATGAGAAGAAAAAAAACCACAAACTTTTACCTAGGATTGGCTTGATTCCTTATGCAAAATGATATGATTAAGGAGATGGAATGGAAAGGAGGTGAGAAAAGAAAATTCTAGAGTTAAAACATTCCTGAAGTGAACCACACGTTAGTAAATGATATACAAATGCACAAGAAGGGGGGTTGAATTGTGTATAATTTTTTTTCTCTAATCCCCT
>JAOSBL010140809.1:0-14321 GCA_027568915.1 Erythroxylum roraimae | reverse complement strand
TATATGCATAAATAATTTTTATTACAAAATAAAATATAGTTAAAATTAAAAGTACTTTTTATTTTTATGTTGTCAAACAGTCTACTGTATGAAGCTCTTTCAAAAAAGTTCTTTTTTAAATGACAGTCAAACAATCAATTAGCCTATTGGAAAAGTTATTTTCAGAAAAGATCTACACAAAAAAGCTCTACTGATATAAGATCTACTGGTATAAGCCCAATCAAACAGAGGCTAAGTGTCAAACCCTTTTTTCACAAGCTTTTTTTATCTTCAATATATATTTCTTATAACAATCTTTTTAAAATGAAAGATCTAGATATTTTTTGTGAATTCCTATATTTAAAAAAATTTGTCATTAGTTAAGTTACTAAAAATATTGTATAATATTGAAAATATTAAAAACTTGAATTAATTTTAAAAACATTATTATAAAATTAAATTTATAGCATTTAATAAAATTTATATGATTTTGTTAACTTAAATGGCAACCAAGAATCAAAACCTTTAACCACATTTTCACCTTTATTCATAAGGCATTTTTGTCTTTAATATATATTTATCATAACAATCTTTAAGTTTATTACAAGAGATTAAAATAAATTTGTTTAATTAAAAATAATTTATCTTTAAATTTTATCTAATATATAATTATTATCAATAATAAAAATAAAACTACATTAACATAAACAATTAAGCAGATTTCTGATTTTATTTAAAAGAAAAATAAAAACTAAAAAAAAAAAGCTAAGAGCCTAATGTATATATACAACAAGGCTAATAGTATTGCTACTTGTGAGTAAGTTTATTACCTTTGGTCAAACATATTTAATGCTTCATTATAATGTTATTAACCTAAAAATCAATTTATACTTTTTATTTTTTTTATAAAAAACAAAGAAAGGCTGTTAAATTTCTTCTCTTACACACAAAACTATCTTGCTCTTACTTGCTCTACTCATAAATCCTATATCTTATTTAACAGGGACATGATCCTTTGTCTCATTTTTTGTGTACCAACTCTGTCCCATTTGATCTCAACTATTTATTTTTATGAGTCCCACATAAATAGATGGTTAAAATTAAATAGGACATGTTAGTACACAAAAGATGGGGCAAAGGATCTGACGGGTATTTAATGATGGTGTAATTATTGTGTAATTATATTGATGGTGTAATTATTGTGTTCTTTTTCTGGTTTATGGGATGTATTTGTCGTCTAATCACTAGCCATAATTTGAGGCACTAATACCGAAGCACATGGCTAACCATATTGCTTGTTTTTGAATATTCAACTTGTACTGGACTTTTAAGTATATGATTGTTTTACTTGTCCAACGGACATTAAGCTCATGGGATCAGTGTGACTATTAACATTTTATCAAACACTAATCTTATGTACGTTTGTGTAGTTTCTATAAATCACATCATAAACGTGATTAGTCACAAACTAATCGTGAGAATAGAAACGTTAGTCCATTACAAAATACATTTTAAGTAATGTATATTAATATGAGCATTAATTTCATTTTCCACCCTTGAAATCGTAATTAAAACAGAAATAATAGGAATGAATTGGCTATATAATCCATCGCATGGTGAAGTAACTCCAGGACCCTGTTAAGGAATCGTCATCCAAGTGGAACTCTTCATGTCTGAACCGTTCGATCTTTTCTAAAATCAACCGTCGTACATATGTATGTTTAGTTTGCAGCACAGGCCTGCCTCACTGTATGAAACTGGCAAATCTTGTGGGGCCAACGTTACTTTTTAATAAATCCCACCAAACTTGTGCAGCCTTTAATATGCCCTTTAACATACATACATGGTTCGATACTTAGCAATCGGTAGAGAGCAGTCTTAAATTTTTGGGTTAATTGTTTCATTTTATAAGGTGTCTATAAATCAGTAAAGGGATTAGTTACTGGGTCCATCGATAAATACCCTGGGCTCGACCCAAAAAAATCTAATAATTTTTAATAAATTATTTCGAATAAATTATTGAAATTTAAATTAAATGATAGATTTAACTAATTAAAAACAACCTCTCTACTAATCAAGAGTAAAACTACGTATTACTAAACTTTCTCAAATTCTACATTTCAGTGAGATTTTTATCGAATTTTTGTTACATTTAATCAATCTTATAATGTAAATTTAACTTTCTAATACTATTTACTTGAAAAGAATTATCTATTACCACTTCAATTATCTATATAGCAACAACACTTCCGAGTAGAGATTTCGCATTTTAGAAAAGTCTAGTAGTACGTGACCTTACCTTAATCAAGGATGGATTCAGAAATTTTTTTGAGTGAGGGCAAAATATTTAAAGTACTCTTATATGACTGATTTTTTTAGCAGGAGAAAAATATTCAAAATACTCTTATATTACTGAATTAAATTAATAAGGCAAAATCTTTTTTTATGCGATCAAAACTTAAAATAATAATATTTTTATATGAATTTTTTTGGAGGCAACGGAGACACAAAATATTTAAAGTACATTTATATTACTGAATTAAATTAATAGGAGCAAAAAAAATTTATAGAATCAAAACTTAAAATAATAATATTTTTATATAAATTTTTTTGAAGGCAGTAGGAACAAATGCCCCCACTTGCCCCTAATGTGCATCCGTCCTGTTACCCTTAACTAGTAATGACACTGTTTTCAAATAAATTACACTAGTGCCACCTATTTAACTTGATCGTTTAATTTTGATATTTGTAGTTTTTGTATTATATTATCATAAGAATTAATAAGAACCATTAGATTTTTAGAAATGTACATTTGGAGAAAAATAGGCAGATTTTTTATAAAAAACTATAAGTGCCAATTATAAAACGCCACGTAGCGGTAAGATGCGAAATATAATGGCCATCGGGGCCATTCGTTAGGCATGGCTTAGGAAACTACAGAGAACTGAAGCGGTAAGTTGTTCGCAGGGACACGGAGAGAGATAACTAAGCCCAAACAAACTCGTCTTCTCTGCACACACTCCCAGAGACCCGGGGAGAGGGGACACTTCAAAAGCTTATCTTCATCAGCTCAATACTCACTGTACTTGGAATCCCGAAAAAGCTAGCTCAAATCAACCTAATGGGGGAGGTCTACAATGAATCCTTTTCACCATTTAGTTCTTTACTGCCTTTTTTTTTAATTCAGTTTTGTGTTTTTGTTGTGATTTTGACATTGGTTTTTGTTTAGGAGGATAAGAAACCAGCAGCTGAGGAGAAGAAAATGGAGGAGAAGAAACCAGAAGAAGCTAAGAAACCGGAGGAAGCGAAGAAAAAAGAAAAACCAGCAGACGGCAAAAGGGAAGAGAAAAAAGCAGAGGAATCCAAGGACAACAAGGAGTCCAAAGATGAGTCACCTCCACCACCACAAGAAATAGTGCTTAAAGTCTACATGCATTGCGAAGGATGTGCTCGTAAGGTTCGTAAGTGCCTCAAGGGCTTTGAAGGTGAGTTCTATGTGTTCATCTTTATTAATTGCTCGTTGGTTGTAATGGGTGTTTGCAAGTTTTTAATGGGGTTCTTCTTTAATTTTCAGGTGTTGAAGATGTGATTACTGATTGTAAGACTAGTAAAGTCGTTGTGAAGGGTGAGAAAGCTGATCCATTGAAAGTTTTGGACAGAGTTCAGAGGAAGAGTCACAGACAGGTGCAACTAATCTCTCCGATTCCCAAACCGCCGACTGAGGAGGGGGAGAAGAAGGTGGAGCAGAAGGTGGAACCGAAGCCGGAGGAGAAAAAAGAAGAGGTCTTTAGTTAACACTTCGATAAGTTGTCTTCTTATGACACTGAATTTAATTCATTTCTCAGTGGATCGATTGTTTTGGTTCGTTTCTTGATTATGTTGCAGCCTAAGGTGATTTCCGTGGTGTTGAAAGTTTACATGCATTGCGAAGCCTGCGCTATGGAACTCAAGAAACGGATACAGAGAATGAAAGGTATGAACTTCTTATAATGACTTAACAGTGTCATGTTTTTTCTTTCTTTCCCAGGCTTTTACTTCATTTTATTCTGTTCTCCATTTCTCCATTTCTTTGAATCTCTTAAAGAGAAGCTTGTTCCCTTGCCTTTGTTTTATTTTATCGTTTTGCAGTCTTACGATTCCATTCCATTGGGTCCAACAAGAGTTAAAAAATGCTTTTTGAAACTCATCAAATTTCAATTCCACTCAAATCCCATCAACCACGAGTTCTAAAACCTGATTCGGAAATACTTCCTTTGCATAGGTGTGGAATCAGCTGAACCAGATCTGAAGAGCTCACAGGTGACAGTGAAGGGAGTTTTTGAACCTCCAAAACTAGTCCAATATGTGTACAAGAGAACAGGCAAGCACGCGGTTATCGTGAATCAAGGGCCAGAAAAGACGGAAGAAGAAAAAGCAAAAGAATCCAAAGGAGAGAAAAAAAGCGAGGAAGGTGATGACAAAGAAAAGAAAGGTGGCAAACAAGAGGAGACAAAGGACATGAAAGAAGGTGACAGCGAACCTAAACCAGAGGAAACGGTAGAAGAAGAGACCAAGGTTGTGGAATTTAAGAAAAATGAGTATTACTATTACCCACCAAGATATCCAACGGAGTTGTACGCATACCCTCCTCAGATCTTCAGTGATGAGAACCCCAACGCATGTTCTGTAATGTGAAAAAGCTCAAATCTTTGAGAACTAAAATGGGATTTTTGGGACAAATTTGGGATTATAAAATCTGCCTTACACATGTTTTCTGCATGCGTCCCTTTTGCTGCAGTACTTGTTAAAAGTATAGTCTGCAGATAAACAGTAGAATTTTGTGAAGTATTGTACTTTTTTTTTCCCCTTTTAACTTGTCATATATAACTATACCAATAAGCAGATAAACTTGAATCATGTTCTCTTTGTGTCTCTCCTCTCATCTTTGTGAGTACGAATCCATATACTTGTAGATTTCTGTGGTTTTGGTTATAAAAATTTAAGAAAAAAAGAGATAAGGATATCTTTTAGCTTCTTTCTGGGGTTCACTGGAAAAAAAGTACAATTTTCAACCTTGATCTTCGAACTACTTTTAGAAGACCACACCTTCCTCAAAATTTCCACCCCGAGTTCAATTCAGTACTCTATTCCGTTCCCCCCTAACACCGGGATAAGATACTCTGATTAATTTTACGTGTTTTATTCTTTCTACGAATTTAAGCTATTTATTTATACGGATCTTGCGTGAGACTCGCATAAATAAACACAAGACTTATATAAATAAATGGCTGAAATTTATTAGACAGAATAAGACGTCATAAACTGAACAAAATATCTGCACTCCGTAACACCACCCTATGAACCTATACTATCAACTATCTGAATTATATTTCTGTCATTGCCACTGATTGAAGAAAGGAACACAAAATGAGAGGAGATAGAGCTAGATTGAGTAATGAGTGTGAATCTGAATCTGTACAGAAGCACCTGTCTGAGTCAAATTAGCAGAAAAAAAATAGGTGGTTCGACATTGCTCATTTTTTATTTTGGCTTTTTAAAAAGATTACAACTTTGTTAAGTGATCAAAGATTTGTCCTTTTAACTATGAAGTTGATGGCTTTAAGTTGCCGAGTAAGCAATGCCAGTCCTTTACCCCTTTATAGGTAAAGTTTTCACCTTTCCAAGTTATCACATCCGATAAATTAGCAACATTGTATATGGTTAGAAAGCGGCTGCGTGTTCTCTGATGTAAGAAAAATCTAGTGTATTAGTTAAGAAACAGTGTTTTAATCACAAAGAGGGAAAAAGATTTATTAATCAATATTGAAGTACTGCAATAGAAAAAGATTTATTAATCAATATTGAAGTACTGCAATAACAACATTGGCTATTTCTAACATTTTATAGGACTCGTATAACGGTTAAAAAAAAAGGTCTTTGTGAGGGTCAAGAATAAGCTTTATTTTGTTTTATTTTATTCTTTATAAGAGTCAAGAGTGAGTCTTATTTTACTCTTTTTTTTATAATTTAAGTTTCAGGCTTCGCCCGACTATCCTGGGACCTATGAGTCATTCACTTAGACTTATAAATAGGTAAATTCGAGTCTGATCCTAGATAGTATAAGAGGTACTTGCTCCTGAAAGATGGGCCACCATAAAGGAGATTACATCATCATAAATAAAGGCTGCTCCTCCCAAAGCTCGAACCCACCACCTTCATACAATCCTCTCCCCCTTTCTACCACTAGGCTACCCTGTGAGGGGCAACAGTTTACTCTTTATAAAGGTCAAGTGTGAGCTTTATTTTGTTTCATTTTATTTTTTATGAGGATCAAAAGTGAACCCTATTTTTTTATAAAAAAAATAGGCTCTGAGTTTCTTATCTTTAGTTAGAGCTGGATTTAAGAAGGTTAAATAATACATAATCTTATCTAATCATTAAAGTCACTGCTTTTAAATGAATTGCATAAAAAAAAAGATGAATGCAGCAGAAATTATCATTTTCCTTTTTTTTCCAACTAAAAAATAGTGAAATCAAATTTGGTAGGCATTGGTAGGTATAATTGCTACCCAGTTTGGCAGAATTTTTATTTATTAATTATTTTATAAAAATGGAATAAATTTATATATATCAATTCAATAAAAAGGAACACTTAAATTATTAATAGAGTTGCCCTCTTGAGTTGGTATAAGTTGAGAGTAGGTATGTCATGTCGAGAGTTCTGTCAACCATAGCTATACATCTTAACCATGGCTTTGCTACATATTATAGGAATGGCACTGGACCTTTTCGAAAGGTTTTGTGCTTGTGTCTGCGGTGCAAGAGATTCGATCATCACATGCTAATTCTATCGTTCCAGCTAAACGTTTTTGTTTTTGTTTTAAACATGTGTAAAGGTGGGTGCTCTTGTTGTTCCAATGCCTAAGCAGATTTTAACCATATGAGGCACAAATTGTACAAAAGCTTAGGGCTACCTCCAACAAAAGTAAAGTTGCTCACTTCCCTTTTTGTCATTTCATGCAAAAAGGCCTTTCATTAACTTTTTTTTTAAATCACCGCTTCAAATTGAGCCAAGCTTTTTGTTGTAGCTAATACGAGTGTCATACACAAATGGGAGTATAGTTCTTGAAGAAATCACGACGGAAAGTGAAAAAACCTTGAAGGCGGTAGTTGCAGAAAATTAAAATCAACCTGACAAGACTATCGTCCAAAGGAATCTCCAGGATTTGGTCACTATGACGACACTGCGTGTAACTTCTTCACACTGTTTCATTTTGAAGTTATGTTTTCCCAACCTTAGGAAAAGCTGGTCCACTGCTTGTCTTTTCTCGTATCTTTTCTTGCTCTTTCCTTGCAAGTTCGCAAATGTTCTGTTTCTCTCCGCGTTTGTCATTTTTCCACGAAAATTAATCGATCGGGACAGTTCAGGCGGAAATTTGTTGCCTTCAATTTCTTTCCCAGATTAGTTCTAGGGGAGGAAGATCATGGTAAGTTCTTGCCTAGCAAGTTGCATGCAATTTCAGACATGTTTCCTTGAAACTTAAGGAACTAGTAATCTAATACTACCAAGAAATCTTTAACATTCGAGTGTAAGTGTTCAATGGATTGATTGACATTGCATTTTTAATTCGACTAAAAATGTATTTTAATTTTAAATATATAAGTATGAGTCTTATTGACATGTAACAGTGAGGCTTATTATCTGAAATGTATAAATAAAAGCTCTCGCTGGTAAATTCACTTTCTGCTTAATTTAAAAAATTAATTATGTAATATTAGAGCTCACTTTTTATTTTAAAAAATATAAAAATAATGTCATATTAAGTAACATTCAATTTACAAGAAGCTAATCATATCAAATTTTAGTATATTTAAAATCTGCTTTAAATATTTTAAAAATATTATAGTTCAATTTGAACGCGATTACGTTATAAACATTAAATTTTGAAATGCATTTTTGGCCTTTTTAATGAACATATTACACGTTGTTAGATGTTTAAGGCAAGTAATCCCAATTGTATATTCTGAAAATGGTAAAAATAGTAAGTTTCACTAAAAGAAAAGTAAAGTCATTGAAACTTGTTCAGCAGAAGAAAGACTATTTAATCGAAATGAATGCATGGTGTGTGTTCGTCAATTTCGACTTGCATTGCATGCAGTATTGCTAAAAGAAACCGTCTGTCAAATATTACTCTATCTTATTCTATCTCATGAAATTTTAGTCATTTATTTTGCGGTACCTACACCAGACCTGTACAAGACCCAAATCTTAACTCGTATTTAGCTTGACCATATTATCTTGGACAACCAAATCTCGCATTCCAAAGTCGTAATATAATCATTCTTCTTTAATTACTCAAACTATAAACAAATACAGTGAATCTCGTAAACCTTGAAGGTTGCCTCTAGCCTCCGTCTTTATCCTTAAAAGCATATATATATTCCAAGCAGAGCAAATCTAGTACGTAAAATCTTAATATTAAAGAAGGGTCTTTCTCCTAAACGGGCCACCATTTTTTTTGTACAGTTTGCAGTGAGAGCAACTGATGAACAACAGAAACAAAAATTATTCGAACAGGGGTCTACGTAAAATCTTAATATTAAAAATCTCAACAACCCCTGATCATATATTTTATGTTTCTGTTGTTCATCAGTTGCTCTCAATTTACTGCAAAAACAATGGTGGCCCATTTAGCAGAGAGACCCTTCATTAATATTCATTGCTTAAATACCACTATTCTTCTTGGTGACTGGTCACGTGACAGAAGAAGGAAGCTGATTCATTTCGTTAATACACTTAGCTGACAAGGCTCTTTGGCCGCTAGTTGGTGGTTGGAGGTGGTGGTGGGCGGAGGAGTTGGGTGGCTATACGCAATAAAAGCTGTCATTTTAAGACATCGTCTTTACTTGTGTGTAATCTTTTTCGGGTTTTATCAATCTTGTCTAGATCCAGTTTTAGTAACGACATGATAGTATGCACCAAGTGCTCATCTCTGGTGATTGCTTTATAAGTATAGTTATGGTCTCTTTCACTTCTACGTCTCTATTTTGAAACTTTGCAGTTTATAATCTTAAGATGACTCAACTACTCCTGTCTGCAGAGATATATTTAAGTAGGTTAGGATTTTAATTCCAATGGACTATGGTTAAATTAAGATTATTAAACTACAATGATGCTTTTGCTAATTGATATTCCTGTTGGCTCAAATGGTTTTTAAGGAACAAAATCCATCTCTCACTTAAAAACATTGGCAGTGTGTGTATTCATGGCATGGAGGATAATCTCAGGACCTTTCTCTGTATGTGTCAGGTCTTTGGCAAGGATTGGAAAAATTAAATTAAATTCGTGACAGTGGCTATAGAATAGTGTGGTTATGGTGCTCACATGGCTGCTACATCATTCGGGTCTTTGTCCTTCTGGTCTACCGTACGTTGCCAGCCTATGATCTTTTGTATCATTCCAAACCGAGTTTTGTATACTTTTGATGCATAAAAACTTCTATTGCATCTCCCAACAGATACACAAGAAGATCTTTTGGACCATTCCAATATAAGTCTATGCATAGAAATTTGTATGGTATCTACAAAAACATTTATATGAAGGTTATGTATACTCTAATGGATTCTTTGTTATGTGGGTAAGTTTTGTTGGGATGTGCAAGTGGATGCATCTCTAAGTATTATTACAAGTTCAGGTTAGGGATGGATGAAGACTTTGATTTTGATTCTAGGGATGTACCTAACTGATTCATCTTCAAATTTAATGCATTTTTTTACTTGCGGATCCAATGATGATCCGAACTTCTATGGTTTGTGATAGGTGAGAATGTAACATCCTCCTTTAATCACTCCTTTAATATAAATAAATGATACAACAAAGTAGTACTCTTGTTTAGTATTTGTTGTTTGTTGATAAAAAAGAAGGTAAGATACAAATATAGATTTACTAATAAGAAAATGCATTAGATATAGTTTGATGCAACGATTAAAAAACTCGACAGATTTAATCGTAAAAACTTTAAATTGTTCATTTTTTTTATTTTTAATTTTTGGTTTAATTTACTTTAATAACCCTTGTTCTGAAAAACCAATCAATTCATCAACTAATCGGTCAATTTTTATAAATTCATTAGTTTTATAAATCAAAATAAATCAATTAATTTTCATTTAACAATATATTTTTTAATTAAATTTTAAATTCTTTGAAAATTAAGGACAATCTTTTTTAATTATATTTCAAAATTTTAAATTTTATTTAATCTTTAATCGATTTTAAGACAGTCTAATATCAGTTGAATTTAAACCTTAAATCTCTTGTTGTACCGGTTTAATTTCTTGTCTATTTTTAAAAAAATTGGTTTAATGTTATAAAAGTGGTAATAAATTAGTCGGATTAGTCTTATAATATTTGAATTTAAATTTTCATAAGTTCAAATTAATCGAAGCACTAATCAAATTAAGATCAATTTGATTTATATTGCTTAAGTCTAATATCTAAAATTATTTTATTAAATTCAAAGTCAACTCAAAATTCACGTAGGTGAAATCCACGATTTTTGTCAAGCCTACAACCTAAACTAACTTTCGTCTTGGAAGGGTTTACTCCTTTTTATATATATTTTGAAGATGATTCCAATGCCATACCCATAACAAAACCAAGTAGTTGGTTATGATTCCTTTCAATGTTGTGTGGAAAAGAAAAGGAAAATAATTGAGACGCAAAATTGCAATCATTCAAGTTCAAGTGTCTTGTCCAGATCTTAAATAGCAGTTGAAGAAAGCCTATATAGCAGTTGAAGAAAGCCAATAGACCTCATGATTGTATCGTCTTCCTACCAACACATTCCCTTACTTTTCAATATTCTAATTGAGCCCTTTCTTTGACAAAGTATAATAATGGAGTCAAAATTCCCTAAATTTTAGTGGATGGTATTGAACCTGAGGGGTTGAATTGTAGAGTCGACGGGGAATGTACAGGGTGGTGACATGCTATGATCCCTAAGTTACCTATTGATATGAGGTTTTGGCAGCAAAAAGCAGGACAAGGAGACATGAAGCAATGGCTGAAGGAAGTTATCCGCCTATGGAGCTATTTGTTCTCCTGCTTTTCTTGTGGGTCTGAACTGAACTCTAAAAGGGGAGATTCATTAAGGTTTTTACCTCAATGAGGACCTCAGTTTGTGGGTACTGCTTCACTCTATGGTCAAAAAGGTTTAGAGGCTCTACTTTAGGAAGGATAGGATGTACAGGGAGATGATTAGGCCCAACTGGTTGCCGTGGAGTTTCAACCTGACACTTGAAAGCCTATGCTCTACGGAGATAAATGGACAAGATGGCCTAATATCAGCATACGAAGAGCACAAAACTAGCCCTCCCGTTAATCTGAACTCTAGGTCAGAGTTGATGAAACCCAGTTTCTCAGTATCGAAAAACGAACAGGTGGTTGACGGCCCAGCGAGATTGTACACAACTCGTATACAATTATGTTCTTCATCAGTAATGCAAATTTTATTTGGATACTGTATGTTCTAACATAAATCTTGTAAGTAGGAATGACAGAAATCAAATTTGTTTTACAGTTTAATAAATCAAATTTAATTTAAGTATGTTTGAACTTAAAGATCATAAATTATTGTAACAATACAGTGCACATTGAATCATTGCTTATTCAAGCATACATGTCATGCTACAATCAACTAGAACATCATACAAGATATGTTACGTAAAAAGTATGCATGGCTCTCCAAATCCGAGCTCATGTCGACACATGAAGCAACGAATTGTTCAAAAAAAGAAAGAAAGAAAAGGAAAGCATATTTTAACAGCTAAAGTGTTGATATCAAATCTGTTGTTAATTGTTATTTCGGTATTTGGATTGCCATTCTGTTCTAGCTCTAACTATCTCTGCCTTGTCAGCTTGCATGCGGAGGAGATGGGTATATTCCAAGTCTGCTTTGCGATTACAGGAGTTGTTGTTTGAATCTTCTGTAGTTCTTGTTAGGGACTCCAACAAGTTTGATTGTCGACATTCTCGCCTATACTCCAAGGTCATGCTTGTCAGGTTGTAATCTTCCAGGACATTCATTGGCACACTCTATATATTAACAACATGAAAAACAAAACACTAATTTCTCTTCAAACTCTGATTTGTTGCAGTGTTCTGAAACTGGTGAAGTAATTGTAATTAAGAACGTACCTCCAGAATCCATCCAATGTATTTTACATTGTTTACGTGCTGATTTGCATCCATGTCACTCCATCTGGGCTGCATTTGTTTGACAAGAAACTCAGTACATAAAGACTAAATTTCCATGTCCCAAGGTATCTCATGAGCTGAAATTGTTGTACTTACAGCTAAACCGGATCTAATTCTCTCTGCAGTTCCATCAGTAAGTTTATTGATCTTTTCTACATCGTTCTTTTCAATAGGAATGGCAACCCTGTTTAGGTAAAATGGTAGCAACTCTTCCCTGACTTCTTCAGGGATTTTTGATAATTTCCTTGTCTCTCTGTTCATTATCACCCATGTGCTGCAAGAAGGCAACAGGAGTTAAAAGTTTTAAGTTTGTCAGGAAAAATCTCTTTGATGCGTTAATTTGTAGAAGCTGCACCTTGTTGCTCTTGTTATCATGTCTTGTGTTTTGTAGTCTCGGATTACCCAATCCCTACGCATCCCATTTTTACCTGCTGCATCAACCCATGTATCAATCTCCACAACATCCCCCCTGTTGAATTCAACTTTCTACAATCAGTTTTGTACCCAGATTCTCATGTAATGAATTAATGATGGTGCAGATATTTTATTGTTTATGAAACGAATACATACCAGCTACTGTAACTCTGTACTTGAATGTGTATGCGAGTGACTACCCAGATAAGCTTCCTCAGACTCATCTCTCTGGTGGCACCAAAACCATCTCCTGCAAGCCCCGAGCTTGTTACATGGTTAAGTGCAGTCTCCTGAAAATCATTCCATGCACACACACAGTCCAATCAGACTAGCTGTTAATGCCCCTTAAAGAATTGAATATTGTAAATTGAAACTGATGCTAACCTGAAGGAGGTTCATTAGTGTCTCCATGGTGGCGGTTTTGTCAGGGCCGATCTCATAAGACCTGATGATGAATGTCTGTCTGTAAACCAACCTATCCTCCACAAACCTTCCAAGCAAATAAGCCTGAGATGGTTCATCAACAACATCACTATCTAATACCAATCCATTAACAGTCTTCCCGCCACTATCTGGAGCCTCGCCAACACTGATCCCATTAACCTTTCTCCCATTAACAAGGTCCACGCTTCCAGGGTTAGTAGCGCTTAACATAACGCAAAATCTACCTCTTTTCACCCATGAAGAAGAAAACACCGGTTTGGCCATTGCCATTTTCACGTTTTCTTTCTCTACCTTGAAAAAATTTCCCTCAAAGTATAATCTAACACTACTGGTTGCTGCCATTGATATGATTCCTTAGTGAACATTCATTTACCACAAAAATATAAGAACGCCACAGGTATGACTTGTGAAGGAAAAGGGTGAAGCTTGGAGCTGACTTTTCTTCCTGGAATAGACTTTCAATTGTTAGGTTGTCTAATTAGCTACCTATATACATAACAATCACAAGTTGGAGTAAGTCTACATTTCCTTTGGGAAACGAGCGGGCATAAAATCAGATACTACGAAAGACGGTGTTGTTTTGCAGTTCAACCACTCTGGTGGGTGGGGGAGAATCGCATAGGGTGCTTGACATTAGCTTACACGCAAACGTGTGGGGATCCGAGTGTTCTTTTAATCAATCTACACGATTGTTTCATCAGTTCCGGCTTTTGAGGGCCTGTTTGGCAATTATTGGTAATCTTCTACTTTAACATAATTTATGTCACTAGGGTTCAAACTTCCCTTTGGTTTTGGACCAAATCCATGAATTTGATCTACTAGGGCTGTTATAACCCAACCCAACCCAACCCTATGACCCGACCTGATATGATATATTGTTTGAAGCCTAGTGAGATCGGATCGGGTCGGATAACCAACATTCATCCTGACAAGTGGAGCTGCGGAGGAGGAGATTTTGTTTGGCCCACCAAACCGTCCTAAACTCAAAAGTTCCAACTTTTGTCAGGACTCGAGAGTCTAGACACCTGCTTTCCTTGTGACAGGTGTCGCGGATCCACTGCCTCAAAAAATGAACACGTGGCTCGTTCTTGGGAAAACAACGAACTCGTTTTTTTGGAAGAGATTATTAAATAAAACATCTAGATGGATAATTATTAATTATAGAATATGATAATAACAGATTAATGAGAATGAACAATAATTCCTCACAGTGACATTGACAAATCCTTAATTAAATTACACAACTTGA
>JAOSBL010140778.1:0-14326 GCA_027568915.1 Erythroxylum roraimae | reverse complement strand
TCAACATCAATTCATAAATAATGAACACCAAATCAATGAAAGAAGCCTTTCTTTATTTATACATAACTTTGTACAAAACGTGCTAAAGGAGATTGCCTTTAGGGCACTACTCTAACATTTGGCACATACATGCTCAACATCCCTACGTATACCAGGCTAATAGAAATGTTCATGCAAAATGTCCAGTGTCTTAGCAATCCTAAAATGATCCATCAATCCACTACTATGGGCTTCATGCACAAATAAAGATGCAATGAACAGTTAGGCACACACAGTTGACTACCCTGAAACAAAAAAACCCTCATGCCTATAAAATTTCTGAAAGGCAGCATGCTCATAAGCATTATACACAGTAGCAAAATCATCATCAGAAGCATATATATCCTTAAGTTGCTCAAACCCTAACAGTTTAGAAGTAAGAGTAGAAACTAAGGAATACCTCCTAGATAGTGCATCGACTACCACATTTTCCTTTCCTTGCTTGTACTACAAGACATAAGGGAATGTCTCTAGAAACTCCACCCAAGTGGCATGTCTCTGGCTCAACTTGCCCTGTCCCTTCAAGTGCTTCAAGGACTCATGATCCGTCTTGATGACAAACTCTCTAGGATGGAGGTAGTGTTGCCATACCTCCAATGCTCTCACAATAGCATACAACTCTTTGTCATAGGTCGGTTAGTTGAGTTGTCCAGCACTCAGCTTCTCATTGAAATATGATACTGGTTTGTTTTCCTGCAAAGCACAGCACCTATAGCAATCCCAGAAGCATCACATTCAACTTCAAAAGCCTTATCAAAATTAGGCAAACACATAATAAGAGTAGAACCTAGTTTTTCCTTCAACAATGCAAATGCATGCTCTTGTTCCTTACCCCATGCAAACCCTTTCTCCTTATTGACTATTTCAGTCAAAGGAGCAGTAATGGTAAAGAAATCTTTCACAAACCTCCTATAAAAACTAGCAAGCCCATGAAAACTCCTCACCACACTCACACTTTTAGGTGTTGGCCACTCTCAAATAGCCTTCACCTTCCACTATCAACCTCAACCCCTTGAGAACTGATCACAAACCCTAAGAATACTAGCCTATCGATGAAAAATGTACACTTCTTAAGGTTCGTATATAATTTATCCTGTCTCAACACATCCAGGACACACTTCACATGCATGACATCTAATCAAGATTAGTGCTATATATCAAGATGTCATCAAAGTAAACAGCTACAAATTTTCTAAGAAATGCACTCAAGACATAATTCATCAACCTTATAAAAGTGCCGGATGCATTAGTTAAACTAAATGGCATGACTAACCACTAATACAACCCATATTTAGTTTTAAAAGCAGTTTTCTATTCATCTCCTGGTTTCATTCTAATCTGATAGTATTAGAATAGTACTTGATTATATAAATCTTATTTTTTTAATATATCAATCTAAATCGAACTAAATTTAAATAAAATAAATAAAAAGTTAAATAATAAATCTAAACCTAAATAACAAAGATAAATAAATGTAAATTAAATAAATTAAAAGAACTAGTGTTGTCCACTTTTCAAGTCAATTTTTGTAAAGATACATGCACCATGCAATTCATCAAGCATATTGGATAAGGTGGCGATACTTTACAGTGGTTTTGTAATAGCTCCGTAGTCCACACACATCCTCTAGGTTCCATCTTTCCTAGGCACCAGCAACTCCAGGCACCGCACACGAATTCAAGCTCTCCCTCATATGTCCCTTTTCTAGTAACTCATCCATCTACTTTTGAAGCTCCTTTGTCTCCTCAGTATTACTCCTATAAGCTGGGCCGTTTAGAATTTAAGCTCCGGCCACAAAATCAATCTGGTGCTTGATGCCTCTCAAGGGTGGTAGGCCCTTGCGCATCTTTTCAGGAAAGACATCTGAATAATCCTGTAAAAGAGAAGCAAAAACACTAGGCAAAGCATCAATAAAGATAGTGTTAGAAACTAAACACTCTCTGTTTCTCACCACTACTAGTGCTCTTTTCTCTCCAGTTACTCTCCTCATGTCTTTTTCCTTAGCAAACAAGCTCACTTTTCTCTTTCTAAGCTCTTCTCTCCTGCATATCCCACTTTTTTTTTCCTCACTTGTGTAGTCACTCACTATTAGACCAAACTCATTTTTCTTTTGGGTCTCTTTTCTCTCTTCACTTTTTTTGTTTTCACTACCCGAACCCTCCTCACTTCTACTTGTTTTATCTAGTCCAGGTACAATTCATGAGGCGATAAAGGTAGTAGAATGAAATTTCTACCCTTAAACTTAAAGGAGTACCTATTGGTATACCCATCATGTGCTACTCTCCTGTCAAACTGCCAAGGTCTTCCAAGTAAAATATGACCAGCCTCCATTGGTACCATATCACACAACACCTCATCCCTATATCTCCCACTTGAAAATGGCACTACAACCTGCCTAGTCACCTTTACACCAGTACTATCATTGAACCACTGTAAATTGTATGGCTTTGGATGTTTTCTGCATGTCAAACTCAATTTCTGTACCATAGTCCAACTAGCTGCATTAATGCAACTACCCCCATCAATGATCAAATTGTATACTTTCCCACCAACTAAGCACCTCGAATGGAAAAGATTCACTCTCTGATCTACAACCTCATCTGTGGCCCTAGCACTCAGTACCCTCTTAACTACTAGTGCTTGCCCTGTAACAGCTCTCTCAAAGCAACTATCATCCTCAAAGTCATTATCAACAACAAGTTCAAATTCACTACCACTATCCTCCGAATCAATCATCCCATTATCCCTCATAATCATGACTTTCTTATTTGGACATTGAAGTGCAATATGGCTAGTACCCAAGCATTTAAAACATTTTATAGATGAATGTGTTTAATAGAAGTAGCTTGGGTGTTGGAAGTACCTTTCTGTTCAGATCCCCCAATTAGCTTCTTAGATGCTTCCTTAAAGTCCACTCCTTTGTCCTTGGACTTCTCCTCCTTTCTAGGCCATTTGGAGTTCCATGAGTAGCTAGAGCTTGCTCCACTCCTCGCTGTCATTCTAGCTTTAAGATGTCTCTCTACCTTTATCGCCATATTCACTATGTCCCCAATCTCCAAGTAGTGCTGCAACTCCACAACATTGGCTATGTCCCTATTGAGTCCACTAAAAAATCTGGCCATTGTAGCCTCTAGTTCCTCATCTATGTTGACTCGGATCATAGCCGCCTACATTTCCTTGTGGTAGTCCTCCACTAATTTAAACCCTGAGTGAGTCTCTGAAGTTTCTGGTGCATCTCTCTATAATAGTAAAAAGGCACAAACCGCTTCCTTATACATGCCTTCATATCGTCCCAAGTAGCAATTAGCATCTCTCCATTTCTCCTCCTGGATATCACCAACTGATCCCACCATATTAGTGCATAATCTGTAAATTCAACAGTAGCTAGCTTTACCTTTTTATCTTCAGAAAAATTATGGCACTCAAAAACTAAGTCCACCTTCCTTTCCTACTCCAAGTAAGCCTCTGCAACATTCCTTCCCTTAAAGGCTGGAATTTGCATCTTGATGGATTTGAGGTCTCCATCTCTCCTATTAAATAGCTCAACTCTCTGAGCTGTCCTAGGTCTGTTTACCTCAAACTCCTCCTCCTCCTCAAAGTCATCCTCCTCTGGCTTATACCGAGGTGGTGGTTGCTGCTGGTGTATACCTGTACGTCTCCCCTAAGGTTCCTCGTGTCTCCCTTGTCTAAGCTCATCCATCTGTCCCCTAATCTCAGTTAAGGTTAGATTGAGCCTCTCAAATTATTGTTGCGTGACTCTCAAAGTGGAAGTAATATTTGCATCTTCTAATTAGTTGTCATCATTACTACCTCCCTGTGACATTGTAGATAAAATGATATACCTGCAAAACAAGGTTAGTAATAAACAACCTCACACAATCCCTCACATGTTTCACTCAAATGATGTCACTCCCCTCGTGTTTATGTCACTGTAATGATACCCTCAAATAAGCTCACACACTCTTGCCTTTTACCACTCAATCCCCTCTGAAATTCAAATCACTACTTGGAACCAATTCTCAACTGATCAAAAGAGTCAAAAGGATGTGAAAATTTCAAACCAACTAGTAAGAATAAATAACCCCAACTAATCACAATCAATCAACAATTCGAAACCAGTAATATACAACAAGCTAGCAATTTTCAGAAAAATTTTGAAACCGCTTACCACAGATAATTCAAAATGAACTAATAAGAAAGAACGAGTATGACGAAACAAATTTTTTTGTGGTGTTTCTATACTTTTTTGGACTTTTTTCGACGCAAATTCTTTTTTCAGACTTTTTTTGGAACTTTTTAAACACAGGCCGAAAGTTTCAACAAAAGAACTAAGAAGAATAATTGAACACCCTAGCTGAAATAAGAAACAAGAAGAAAGATTGAAACCATAAGACGAAAGTTAATTCACATTTGAATTGATGAATCGACAATAACTAGATGGTGATGGGCGACGATTTCTTAAATTCTAATGGAGTTGAATAAGAATTCTCCTCCACACCAATGCTCTGATACCAAATAACGCGCACATACAGAAGGAGCGAAGAGGGATTGTTTGAAACTCCTTAATGTGATAATGGAAGCGTCGGCTTTGATGGAAAACCACAGAATTGAAGGATTGAAAAATTTGAATTCAAAGAAACAAGAAGAGGGTAGATTCGAATTAACCAAAACTAAATCCGATACGTAGGGTTTCAAATTTACCTACTAGACCTCACGAAGAACTTGTCTCGCGCAACCTAGATAATGAGTAAAGAACAACCTAAAAAAGTTGTTTAGGATCAAAATCACGCCACAATCTGATTCGGTTAATAAATGATGTTTAATTCCTAAGTTGAAAAGAACAAGAGGGGTTGGGTTTCTCCTCTCAATATGGCTGACGACACAAATAATATGATCAAAATTGTATTCCAAAACCCTAAAACATAAGTATTTATACCTAGGCTTAATACTAAAAGACTTGGGCTTAAAATACATGGAAGCCCAAAATATAAATAAGTCCAAAATAGATCATAAGCATACACCTAAATGTCTAGTCTCATTGAGGCGCCAAGTCTGGTCATAAGCGTGCCTTCTCTTGGGCTTTAAATGACGAAGAATAGCCCAACAATTTGGTCTTTAAATCCCAAGTGAATTCGGTCCAAGAATTTGAGACAAGTGGATCAAGTTGGGCTGTGATCCAACTAGCTCTCCTCTAATAGGCTTGGCTAGCTCCATCCTCTCCATAAGTTGGCCCACATGTGCATATAAGGCCTCCTTAAGCCTCTTGGCCCTAGATCTAGTCATGGTCCTAGCTGGCATATCTAGCTCTCTCCCTTGGGCTCCCTCTGCTACTCCCCCATCGTGGTTCTCCATGGCCCTGCTCACATCAAGTAGTTACCGCATTTCTCTTTCATCATCCTCAACACAATAACCTATCAACTTAACTAGGTTAGTATGTTGAACCACCCCAAAAAGATTTATTTCAGCGACCCACTCTTTGTGCCCCTGCCAACCATGATCTAAGGTCAAACCATCTAAAACAGGGGGAGAAAGGTACTTGATAGCAGTAGGTAGAGCAACAATGTTGTTCATGAGAATTTGCAAAGTTAAGTAGCATTTTCTATATAATGGATTAGAAAATACTAAAAAGTTTCAAGAAATAAACATTCAAATCTTATTATTTCACACCATCTTATAGATTAAAGTTAGAGTTAGACTAAATTATATTTTTTTATTGACATAATAGCACTAGAAAGTGTTAATGATAGAGACCTCCAATTGCATCAGCATGAGAATGAGTAATAATAACAACATCAATTGTTCTTAGCCTGACATAAATGCAGTTAGTTATAAAAAGGCGATTTCCTAGTAGTAGATGCAAGAAAGGTAAAAGAATTTGCAAATTAGTGTGCAGTTATATATTCTTTTCTGATAACTTATGACATGAACATCCTAAGTGGTTCTTATCACTGCCAAATTTATTGAATTCAAACTGAGCAATTCAACAATTATATTAAAAGAAAGGCTTAAACTATTTAAGAGAGCATAAAGAATAAAAGACTAACCTAACTTCATTCATATTATTGTATATTCAAGCATTTGTTTTAATTTTGCACTCCAAATATCACAGCTCAAAGACCACTATCTCCACTGAGAGATTCTTTAGTTTATATATGAATGCATCATCAAGCCAATATTCATTCAAATGCCCAAAAAGAAAAAGGAGTAATGAAGTTTTTTTAACAGCAAATATTAGAACCACATTAGTGGATTCTTTCACTTGCCAGCATCTATAAAAGTGTTCTGTCTTCCTGCAGGCCCAAGATAACGAACGAGGATTTACACGAGCAAATCCTCAAAGATACAGATTCCTTATATCATTGAACATACGATGCCTGAAAGTATAATGAAGCATAAACTTGAATGAAAGTTGCAGGAGTAGAGGAGATGTTGAGATAACCCTTAAATGACTCTACAATATAAACAAAATAGAAAGAATTATCAAAAGAGAATGGTTAAAACTACAAGATCACCATTATGATTCTATTAGATTTTTTAGATTTAAACATCTTGATATGAATAGTTAAATACCACATAACTGGAAAATTAATCTATGAAGACAGAGACAGAAACCAACCCCTAAATCTCTTAAGAAGCCATTTAGGTCAGTTGTCACCAACCAACCCATTTGCCATCTAGGAACATAAGAATTACTTCCAAAAACACCTATTGAACATAAGAATTACTTCCAAATGTGAGATGAGCATACACTTCAACTGTAATTACCAAAATTGAACCATTTCTTTTGAACTAAAACAATTCCCAAAAAAATTGTTCCTTTATTGTGAATTATACTTATATGAGATGCTTAAGGCATTAAAAAATTGAAAAATGAAATAGAACAGAGAGCAATGGATTAAGGTTATTGGGTCGTCTCGTTGAGTTTCAGAATATAATAGCTAGATGGAAATCAAAGCAGATTGAACAGGATTACAAAACATTAAGAGCACACTGTGACAACTTACCATCTTGTTTCGTGTCCTTGAAGAATGAGACTCAGTTCCTCTATACAATTACAGGTCAAAATTCCAGTACACAAACCCAATCAATCAAAAAGAAAGTCGAATGTTGTAGTTCTAAAAACAAGAAGACTACTACAAATTGTTTCAAGTTATAATAAGAAATAGATTAGAATTACAAATATTCATTCGAACAGAAACCAACCATACCTATTGTGAATTAATCCTACACAAAATCTCCCTCCTAAAACCATATATGGGCAACCCATCTTCAGGTCTTCTACATTCTCTCGACAATATGGCATGTATTATATACCAATTTAAACCATCCTCAGTTCCAAATCTCAAAACCCCAAACTCCTTACTTTGCTTACCTTCAATACGCTTCGTCAAACATTTCATTCCACTCCTGAACTTCTGAATTCTCCTCTCAATCCTATTCCTCTCTAACTTCAAACCCTTCTCCTTATATTTAATTTCTGCTAAAGCTTGTGGACCCTTTCATATCCTGACCAAAACCTCAGATTTCGTAATCTCACCACACAAATTAGTTGTCCTTTTCTTCAATTTCTTCACACACTCCCCTTCTAGAACCTTCTCAACATGCAACAGGAACAAAGTTTTGAGCTTCTCATTCACATCTTCGCTAACCCCAAAATCAACCTCCAGAATGAACACGTGCTCATTAGCGAACCCCTGTTCCCAGATGTGAACGACGACGTTTAGAGCGTCAGCTCGATCCTGAAAATAAAGATAAGAGGCAATCAGTTCGAAGCCATTTGTATTAGACCTGTACAGTCTAGGGTTACATTGAGAGAATGCAATCTTTACACAAGCAGTACGGGCAGTTTGTTGATGATGAAAATTGCGGGAATCATAGAGAAGTTTGACTAAGAATTGAGAATGGAAGTTGCAACGAATTGCAAATACCTAATCCAACTATTGCTTTAGATAAGGAAAATGCCTATTTTGAATCTAAAGTGCAAAAAGTTGTAGAATAAAATACTAACCCAAATGCGAGAGACCATCGAAGAGAGCAGACTAGCAGAGGATGAGAGATTAATGTTCTTCTACTTTAAGGGATTTTTCTTTAAGTGCCCTTTTTTGCTTGCGTTCCCTCCTAATTTTTGGTGATATCTTTTGCGACGATTTTGAAAATCGTTGCTAAAAGTAAAGCAGTCTATATGAAATAAAACTATAAATTAACCTTTGGTGACGATTTCTAAAAATCGTCACCAAATGGTTAACTTTTTGAAACCATTTCTTAAAATCGTCGCCAAAGGTTTGTCCAAGAAATCGTCACCAAATGGTTAACTTTTTGCGACCATTTCTTAAAATTGTCACCAAAGGTTTGTCCAATTGCCACAATTTTAGTAAAGTGTCACCAAAAGCTTACCCTTTGGCGGCAATTTTCAAAATCGTCACCAAATATTTATTTTTAGCAACAATTTACAAAATCGTCACCAAATATTTACTTTTAGCTACAATTTCTGAAACATAACAAAAAAAGCGTAGCCAAAAGGCTACCTTATTATAGTGAAATCCTGTAGAAAAAATAGACATTGGAATTCAGCTATGTTAGTTTATAGATAACAACCATAAATTATTAGATAACCTCATAAATTTACCGCTTGTGTTTCTGTCATTCAAAAACCATTGTTTGTTTTTATGACATTTAGAAAGCTATCCAAATAAGTTTTGAGATTCTTTAGTATAGACCCTAGAAATCCTAACTTTATAAACAATCAAATGATTCAAATCCAATCAAAGCATTTGTTTATGGAGTAGAAATGATTATAGTGAGGAGCAGTTGAACAACCACAAAAGTCTAATAACCTAAAACATAAACTTAAAATGCATTGTCAGCATGAGTGGTAGTGGCCAAGCACTGGTGACTGATGGTGATGAGTGACGTTGAATGACTGTGAGTGGCATCATGTGGTCCTTGCCATTATTGTTGCCTTTGGTGGCACACCACAGCGACCATCGCATAGAAAGGAAGCTTCATCATTCCCACTACCTCTCCTTTCTCTGGTGGTGTCATGGTCCCTCAATGCCACCGTTAAACACCTCCCTTCTACTCTCTACCATGATTATTGGCTTATCAGGTGTCCTACCAGTTGTGCTTTCCTTCAGTGAATTGGTTAAATGTGGCAACGGAAGAAGGAAAGAAGGTGGCAGAAACCAAAACATAAAATTAGAAGGAAAAAAACTAAGGATAAAGAGTTTATCTTTATTTTATTGTTATTCTTTATTCTTTATTTCTTTCTCTTTTTATTTTGACTTGGAATTTCTTTATTCTTATTTATTTTTATTTTTATGCAGTTATTTGTTTATAATTTTGGCTTTTGTTTTCTTCATACAATTCCCAAAAAAAATTCTTTTTTTCTTTCTCCTTTTTTCTATGGGTCAATTGAAAATATTCTTTTTATTAGCTAGGGATAAGACTGCATACTTCTGGACCTTTTCAGACTCCGTGTCGCAGCAAAATTTCTATTGTGATATTGTTGTTGTTGTTGGGCTTTATAGGCTAGTATATGAGATGATTTTGGGCCCATTTAATAGGCCAAATTTTATAATGTATTGTGCTGGAAAATGAAATTGAATATGGACCAATTTGGGCTATAAGTTTAGATTTATAACTAAACATGGTTTTTATATATACATTATATATTAAATAATATGGTAAATTAAATCTAGAAATATATATTATGCTTATGAATTTAATGATATTTAAAAATAATTTTCTAAGTGAATTACAAAATTAAAATTGATTAGTTCAATATTAATTAGAAATAAGTTTCTAACTAAATTTAAATTAGTCAGTTCATAAGTTAAATAATAATTAGAAATGAGTTTCTAATTAAACAATATATCTAATAATTAGAAATAATTTTCTAATTAAACAAATTGACATTATTAGTGTAAAGAGAATTAGAAATACGTTTATAATTTAAAATGTTAATTTAATTGTTACATAACAAATAGAAATGTGTATCTAATTAAAAGCATTAATTACAAAAAATCTTAAATTTTACTCAATTTTGCAATTATAGCTCGAACTTAGGAAAGTGACAATTCAATACTCAAACTTTTATTTTTTTCTATTCTAGCCTGACGTTAGTATACCCATTAAAGTTACTGACATAGCTTGCCACATAAGATAGAAACCCTAAACACTTAATACACTTAAACCTTAATTAAACTAACTATTTAAGTTTTATTGAGTTGTTTAACTAAACTACATCATTTTTAGATGAAGAAAACCCTAAATCAAACTCAGCTGTCGCACCAAACTCAGTTCGTGTAAAGAGGTGCCTAAGGTGGCAAATCATGATTTATTTCAAATTGTTAGAAACTTAATGAATCATGACGAAACTTCACAATTGAATATCAATACTTCAAGTGGTTTCAGAGCTGAAGATGGAGTCTGGGCACAATTCCTTTGGAATTCCCAAACAGATTGTGATTTATGACAAGAAAACATTGTTTGACCCCCAGGCTTGGGAGTCTCTCAAGCATCTGGTGATCAAAGCTGATCACCAACAATAACACAAAGTTGCACAAAATGGCATTGGTCTTCAACCATAAGGGTCTAAATAAGCTAAAAATGTCGAATGTATTGCATGAGTTTGTGAATCATGGTGGGGTTATTTTTAAAATGTATGTGGTGGGAGAATATGTGAAGTTCGTTAAGAGGAAGTCATTGTCTGATGTTCTTGAGGAGAAATTGAAGAGCTTGGAGGGTTTTTTGTCATTTTCTTAGGTGTCAATTGAATGAGAGGAATAATGATGATGACAAGTTCTATAACTCATTTAGTTAGTTTAATTAAGTCTAACGTATATAAGTGTTTAGGGTTTTTGTCTTATATGACAATCTGTGTTAATAACGCTAACGAAGATACTAAAGTTGGGATAGAATTGAAAAAATTTGAACGTTTGAGTATTTAATTACCACTTTTTTAAGTTCAGGCTATGATTGTAAAATTGAGTAAAGTTTGAGATTTTTTGTAATTAACCCTAATTAAAATAAAAAACTATGATTTAAATATGATTTGTTCATATTGCATTGAAATTGTGATTTTAAGTAAATTATAATGATCATAGTTTTATTTCAAGCATAAGTTTATTTATTCATTTGATGATTTCTGGTTGTATTAGTGGCTTCCAATTCTTGAAAATGTGTTTTTAGGAAAATGTTGATCATGCAAAGGACAACTAGATTTATACAAACTATGGCACAGATGAGACGCCTAATCATTATGTTAGTGCAATTACTTCATATGTTGTATCTTCCTGGAGAAGATATAATACATGTTATTACAATTAATCACTCAATGTAAGAGCTATATGTCAAAGGTTGTCTGACTTTCATAAAAGCTAAAGTGAAGCACACGATTTACTCTTAACTTTGCCATAACCAAAAAGTAAATTTGAGTATTCATTAGAACTTAGAATGGCATGAGGTGAAATCATATAAATAGTTGGTGATAAATTTTATGAGAGAAGTTCAAAGAAAAGAATTAATTTGAACTTTATATTCGACCGTCCTTCCACTTGAAATTATTAGAAAAATAGCATATCGAGCTTCCAGGAATTTACCACAAAAATTCATTAACTCTATTCCATGTAGGGTTCCTTATTATGTATTGAACTAAGTTGTAATAAATCATACAAATTATATTCATCAATATATGTCAAGTAGGATATTATATATTTTTATCAAAATATATGTTATATGAATGCTTGTGTTTGAAAATTTCCTTGAGTATGATAATTGGTATTTAATTGTCATATGAATGATGATCGAGAACATCTATTCTTTTGATTTCATAGATAATTGAATCCAATTATTCAATATATATATATGACATGACAATAATGTGCAAGTATACTATTTCTTTTTGTAGAAACTTTGCTTCCATTATGGCTACTGTATCAAAGAACGTTGTAATGAACTTAATAAGGGTGAGAAATTAAATGATGAGAATTATGAAATTTAGAACATGAACATCTAATATGTACTGGAAGAGCAAGAAGCTCTTGAACCATTAAACTTAACTACAGATGTTCCTAAGGAAAGCAATACAGCCCAACACAAAAAGCACCTTGATACTTATGAAATTTAGAAGAAAAAGAACTCATTGGCTTGTATTACATTATTGAGCATCATAGATAATGATATCATGTGCCAGTTTTGCTGATATGAAATTGCTAAGAATATATGATCTGCTTTAGCTGCACGTTTTAGAGGCACCTAAGTGACCAAAATAAGGTCACTCACTATTAAGTTTAACATATATAAGAAATAGCCAAACCACACAATGCAAAAGCATTCGAGGCATATGTCAAACATGATAAGTGAGTTGCATGATGTTGGTCATGAATTATTAGATGAGCAACAAGTACAAGTTATGATCTAATCATTAACTCAAAGTTAAGAGCTTACGAAGATGCATCTAACTCACAATGAGAGTATCAAGATGATAGAAGATGCTACAGGGGATTTTATACTAGAAGAAGAACGTTTTGAAACCTAAAAGGTGTCTTTAGAGTTATATGCAATTGTTCTAGCTCATATGGAGCTATAAATCAGAAGGGCAAGCATTATGGTTGATCAAAATGGAAAAAGGGTAAGAAATATACCCATTATACTCAATACTCAAAGAAGGCAAAATAGAACCAACATGGGAAAGGAAAATCATACTTTTAAGAAGCATAATATGAAAAGAGTCAAATGCTTTGCTTATGATAATAAACGCCACTTTACTTATGATTATAACTAGCCCCAAAATATACAATCTTATTGTACATACATTTGTTTTGTGAATGTCTTTTATTCTGCTTTACTAACTGAATCACATCCTTTGTGGATTTCAGATTTGGGAGAATTTGGTGGTATGAATTTATATCTTGGACATATTTAATGTGGTTACAGTTTTATGTTAGATAGTTTTATTATTCTAAATGTTGTTTATTTAAATAGTAATATAAGTTGTTCTATGTTTACATCATCTAGTAATTCCAATAATGATACAATTTTATGGCACACTATTGTAACACCCACATATCTCCTAGGAGGATATGTAGATGCTACACATACCATACCAACAAAACATATCATACCAATAAAACATATGATACCAACAATTCCAAGCATTCTTAGAAACTCAAGCACCATACATTATTTCACATGTCATTATGTTTTAAACATACTATACAATATGTAATGACATAACATGAATATATTACATGCTGTGAAAATCTAAATGTCTTTCTGTGTATAAATATTACAAACCATATATGCAAAATACAAACTGTCTCATCATATTGAGCACAAGTAAAAAAAAACAACAAACTGAACATTATTCACATCAAAACATAATCTACATTGGCCACCGCGGTTTTCTTTGTCCCAGTCTTTACACTCTTCTATCTAAACCTACACGGGGCAAATCCACCGTGCTAAGCATATAACTTAATGGGGAATAACTAAACAGGACACATATTGACAACTGTCTCTAACAGTCATCTAAACATTCACATATTCAAAAGCAATCCAAATATCATGAATCACTGAACATAATCTAACATAGCAGAACAGAATATATCTCTGTTCCAAAGCAAAACTTAGCAGTAACAGAATTCCAATATAATGTATCTCAGAACTGAATATAATTTATCACTATAGAATATTTCTCATGTTGGAGCAAATCCTTTAAATCTCATATCAGAATGTACAAATGTCAGAACTGAATATCAGAATAGGTTATAAACCCTATAGAACATAACATGATTTGAACCAGAACATACTTTATTTATAACAAACCTAATCATGTATCAAAATACAAAACAAATTAGACTACTAATTTGTTTTACAGAAGTGGGTAACGGCACTCATACAGGAGATACAGTGATCGGTATCACAAAATAGGAGAGACTTATGTTTCAATAACAGGAGACACTGAACTGTCACAGGAGCAACTACAGACCCTTCTAGGCATGTCTATTTACCCATGACTAGGACTTAACAGTTTTAAAACAAAACAGGTTCATATGTCATACAATTACAAGTATGTGCAATAATATATAAATAAAGGTATTGAGTCATCATAAACAGGAAGCACTTCTAACATAATCCCAAATATCAAACTCCTCGGACACTGATGGTCCAGAATTATCACAATATTATCACAGAAATTTCCAATTCATAAACATCCATAGCCAATTCATAATACATAAGCCTTTGAAACTCATTCATTCATTATTAAACTATACATCCTTTACAT
>JAOSBL010140594.1:0-14367 GCA_027568915.1 Erythroxylum roraimae | reverse complement strand
GCAAGCCTCCCATATGGAGCAATGTGGACCCTCTTTCACCAACGAGGACTTCCCTACTCTTTCCATAGAGTCTCTTAAGGTGAAAGCAGCAGAAATTGCAGTGGTATCGATGCCAACCGAAGAAGATGAGACAAACCCATGACTAGGGGGAGACTAGCAACAACTTTTCTCGCATATACACCAAAAAGGTGCACTAAAACAATACCAGAACGTGTTTAAAGATGGCATCATTACACCCTCTAATAGAGCTCCTCCAAGCAGGCGTGAGGGTTTGGTCCTCCGCATTAATGGGTTTTTTCTGGTCTAAACGACCTGCATTTCTAGCTGTTAATGTATGGGCAAAAGCACGTTAGAGCCAAAAAAGGAATGGAATGGGTAATGTTAATGGAGGATGGCATTTTTTAATTCAAATTCTCTGAAGCCTCCAACTTAGAAGAATTAGTTGAAATAGGATCTTGGCACATCAGGGATCAACCGATGTTCGTGCAAAAGTGGATGTCAGCCTGGAGCTCAATTGGGGTACCATAGATGTGCTTCCAATTTGGATGCAATTCCATAAGCTACAATTAGAGTTCTGGGCAATTGAAGGGCCGAGCTTTAAAGCTCTTTGGGAAAGCCTCTATGCATGGATTCTGAAATGGCACATATGGAAAGGATTGGTTATGCTAAGGTATGTATTGAAATACCTAAAACATCACCATTGCCTTATCAATTACCTCTTATGGAGATGAAATAAAACAATTATTCCTTTCATAAATCTTTACATGATATCAGAGCTACATCTGTGACTAAGCGTCAATGGATCATAACTTTGACTCATCAACTATTAGCCAAAATGCTTCGCAATCTTCCACCCTTTCTCATGATTTTCCCGTCTTAGTAAAAACCCTAAACTTCAATCCTCTTATTAAGCTTGAAAGGTAGAACTTTATCAACTAGAGAGCACAAGTACTTACAACTATAAGAGCTCTTGAACTTGAAAGTTTCATCACCATTACACCTCCTCCTCAGTTCATCCTTGCAGACATAGATCAAGCCATTGAAAACCCAGATTACAAAGTATAATGCAGAAAAGATCAGTTGTTACTATGTTGGTTGCTCTCAATCATTAGAGAAGAAGCGATCAGGTAGATAAACCATTCTACCTCATCCAACTAAGTATGGAAAATCCTGGAGAGTCTTTATGCTTAAACTTCCATGTTTAGAGTCTTGCAACCAAAACATCAACTCCTAACAATTAAAAAGGGATCACAAACCATAGCTGAATATATACAAAAAGTTAAAACCATAGGAGATTATATTAGAAACTTTGTGTTGTTTCTGTATTATTTTCTGAACTGATGATGCTTAAAGCTTGGACTTGTATTTTGTAGAAATGAAAGTTGTAAGAAAAGTAAAGAAGACACATAGAATTTACTTGGTTCGATGGCACAAAGCTATCTACATCGAAGGGTTAAACTCACACACTGGAATTTACTAGTATCAAGGAAGAAGAAATACAAGAGATTGGGTGTACACTCACACTTGCAAGAGTTGTATCAAACTCTCTAGTACCTACAGTATGTACTCTTGCACTCTCTGTTATTTCCTTACTTGAATTACAGAAAATGTAAACTCAGTAGACTTGTAACTGTATTGATGTAATTCTGAAGTTTGAGGTTTGTCTATTTATAAGAGTTGAGGATCTTTGCTGCCTTCAGTTGTGGTTGATTGAGTCTATGTATATTGCATGTGTCATGCACCTGCCTCTTTCAACTCCGCCTTTGTTCTTTTTGTTCACTTTCACCAAACTTTAATGTGTTTAAAAGACTTACTGCATTTTGACTAAGTAATCCTCTTATGCTATGCATTTTGCCTTTGCCTTGTGCTGTGCGTTTTGTCAATATGGCTATGTTTAGGCTTCACGTGTGTCTGAATGTAAGTGACTTAACTTAAGTCATCAGACTGTCAGTTAGAACATTCGAGAGCTCCCCTTCTGTAGGCTTCAGATATTTTCTTCCTCTTCTTCGTTTCCTCATCTGTGTTCTTGATCTGAAGTGATTATGTGAGGGTTTGTGAAGAATCTCATGTGTTTCTTCACATTCTTCGCTCCTTCTTAATAAATCCTCACTCAATCCTTCAATTCGTGACCAATTTCAAAAAACTCGAAACCCTAATTTTTCTCCGATATTGTGAGATCAACGAGTAAGCCTTATTTTTTTCCCTCAAGGTGTTGGACCCTGAAAAGAAAATGTTCTTTAAGTTAAGCATGATTTAAAATAATTTTGAGGTTTTGATAGATTTAATTTTTGGAGTTATAATTATGTCAAAGTTAGTAGGATTTATTGAACGGGTAAGTGAAATTAAAGTGTTAATGTAATAAGGATGTTCAAGGACATTTTTGGGAGATCTCTATGCATAAAAGAACATAAGCTTATAAGGAAGGGTAAAATGCACTTTTGGGGCTTATTAAGGGTAGAAATGGTAGAAAAATATGATGTCTTGCTTGTTAAGAAGAGAAAAACGTGAATTGAAGGGAGAGAAGAGTGAAAAACAAAAATAAGAGAGAAGAAGAGAGGTTTCGATAAAAGAAGAAAAGAAGAGAAATCAAGCTTGTTAAGGTAGGTTAACCATCTTTTCTTCTTACTTTATTAAAGAAATAGGTTGTGTTGAGGATGAAGGAGTTAGAGAGAGAAAGTGGTTCGTGTAGAGAATGAAAGGTTTGTGTTGAAAGAAGATGAATTAAGAGAACCCAATTGATTTTAGGATTTCTAAACTAGGTCTTAGGTTTTCTAACCTAGATAGACTATAGGTAGGTTAGATTTGAGCTTAATTTGTGTTTATGGCAATTTTTTATTTTTGAAGTTTATGAATTTTATTGGAATATTGTTTTTAATGGAACTTTGGTTGTTTTAGGAAACCAATAGAATCTTACCCGAGAGCAAAGGGAAAGGCAAGCTTGACTTGGATTTTCGCAAGCTAATTAGGTGGGTAACATATTTATGGTTATAGTGTAATTGGGAAAATTATTGCCTATATGTGCATGTTGGATTGATTGACATTGACTTGTTTGTAAATATTGAAAATGCATGATGAAATACGACTATATTATACCTCGAAAGAGGTCATTACATTTTGTATTAAATGAAAAGAAGACAAAGCATGAGAGTATGAGCATATGAGAAAACGAATATATGCTTTTGTTTGAGAGGGAGTGGAACCATTTTGTTCGTAACGTGCACATTGACAAGAGCCTTCTCTCGGCTGCCTGCTTGTGGCATATGAGCTCCGAAATTGGACTCATTTTGTTCATGGGGTAAACTTCGGTTTCTCCATTCTGTTTCCATAAAACCCTCAAGCCATTTGTTGTGCATTGCATCTTTAAGTTGTCATGTATGATGCATTTGAGTGTTATGTGTTATAAGTGTTAAACTAAATTGAAGAATGCTTGAATTACTGAATAACATATGCTGGAATTGTGGTTAATTGCCAATGGCTATTAATTTGTTCGTAACGTGCACATTGACAAGAGCCTTCTCTCGGCTGCCTGCTTGTGCCATATGAGCTCCGAAATTGGACTCATTTTGTTCATGGGGTAAACTTCGGTTTCTCCATTCTGTTTCCATAAAACCCTCAAGCCATTTGTTGTGCATTGCATCTTTAAGTTGTCATGTATGATGCATTTGAGTGTTATGTGTTATAAGTGTTAAACTAAATTGAAGAATGCTTGAATTACTGAATAACATATGCTGGAATTGTGGTTAATTGCCAATGGCTATAAATATGTTACCCACTGAGCCATGCAGCTTAACCCGATATTTTTCCACTCCTCAGGTGTAGAACGAGAAGGTTTGCAATCCTTGTAAGACATTGGGACAAGCTTCAAGATAGTTATAGATTTTTAGAACTAAGTTAGTGACTAAACTTTTGGATAGCTTTATAAGCATATCAAACATTGAGCATCCCATATATTTTGTATTTTGTGTTAAGCCTTTTATTATAATATTGATATGTAATTAAATCTATGTATGAACTTCTTTTAATTTAGCAATGAGTTTAGACTTGAAAAGTTTCCAATGTGTATGTGCATATTTCTCTTGTAGTTGTACATTTCATAATTCAAGTCTTTCATAGGTGTAGAAATTGTGTGCTGACTTCAAGGGAAACACTAGATTAATTTAGGCTAAATTAGACAAAGTTATTTTAAAGAAAGTTATAGCTTATCTTTCTAGCTTTCCAACAGTGTATAGTATGAAATTTTTATACATTGAAGTCAAAAGTTATGATCTTTATAAGTGGAGATGCTCAGGAGTGTAGTTTGTATCTTCTTAGGTTGACCTTCCGTATCTTCTTAGGTTGACCTTCTGTATCTTCTTATGTTGACTGAAACATCTTCTATGTACTGTTCATCTTACATCTTCTGATCTAATTTTGACCATCTAGATGATAGAATCTATCTTCGAGGTCATAAAATTTGTGGATCTTGAAGTCCTCTTTCAAGCCATCTAAGAATGACCTTGATCAATTATCTCTAGAGAAAGTTATGCCAAATGTCCCAAAATGGGTCTTAGACTGAACATCTTTTATTTACTGTTCATCTTACATCTTTTGGTCCAATTTTGACCCTCTAGATGATATAATCTATCTTCAACGTCTTCATAAAAGTTGTAGATCTTGAAGTCCTCTTTCAAACAATCAAAGAATGACCTTAATTCGACATCAATGGAGAAAGTTATGCTAATTGTTAAACATGTTCAATATGATTGAGGACAAGTACTATTTCAGTTTAACGACTCCGAATGTTGGGTTTCGGAAGCAGGGTTCAGCATTGTTTGGTATCAGAGCTTAAGTTTTTCCTAGGCTTAAAATGCGTAGTAGGATAAATTGTTATGCTATGTGATTGCTTGTTGAATTGTGAATTGATTGAATTGCATTAAGTGACATGCATGTCATGCATACTTATATGGATTAGGATTTTAAAACAAAATGTAGGCCAATCGTTAGTGTTTACATTGAAGGAGTAAGATGCCACCTCGTAGAAAGACACGAGGAGTATTGCAAGAATCGATTGCACCTGACTCTCTGCTAAGGGAGGAGAGTACTGATGAGTCAGTAGCCCTAAGAAACGACGAGGCTTCTGTAAGGCATAGTAGTGAGCCTGTTTGACCCCAGACGCGGGGGTCTCCTCTTCTGCAAGAGCAAGTGCCCGCTCAATTGGATCTGAGGATGTTTCAGGCATTTGCCCAGGTGATGAGCCAGATTCCGCAATCTTCTACTCCAGCCCCAGGTAAGAAGGGGAAACAATTTGACAAGCTTAGGAAGTATGGGACAGTAGATTTCTATGGGATAACAGATCTAGAAGAAGCTGAGACTTGGTTGAGAAAGACCGAGAGGATACTGAATCAGATGGATTTTGAGGATGATGAGAAAGTTGTATACGCTATAAGCTTACTACAGGGAGATGCTCTGCATTGGTGGGAGAGTGTGCCAGAGAGCCAGATGAGACCGCCAGTGCTGGCATGAAAGGACTTCTTAGCTACTTATAAGAAAAAGTACCTGTCTGAGGTGTTTATTTAGCAGAAGCAGAGAGAGTTTCTGAGTCTCACCTAGAAGTAAATAACGATGAGTGAGTATGAGTGTTGGTTTACATAGCTATCCTGGTATGCAGCAGAGATAATGATGAGTGAGGTAGCTAAGTGTCGTAGGTTCGAATCAGGGTTGCATCTAGCTATCAGAGAGAAAGTGGTGGTGCAGAATTTATGTGATTTTCAACAGTTGGTTTAGGCGGCTCTAAGGGTTGAAAACATTGAGAATACAAACAGTGTCGTGAATAAAAAAAGAAAGGGGAGAGAACAGTTCAAGAGGGGAGGTGGTGCTTCTATGCCTAAAAGGAGTGCCAAGACTTTCCCTATGTAATCTAAGGAGAGGAGCAGTGGTGCAAGTGGGCCCAGACATATGAGAACTTCTACTATTTCTCATCAAGCCTTAACGGCAGGAGGCAATAAAAGAGGAGAAGGGGATAACTCATCTATACCTAAATGCGATCATTGCGGCAAGTTCCATGGAGGAGAACACTACAGGTTGACTGGTGCTTGTTTCAAGTGTGAAGAGAAGGGGCATATGGCTAGAGAGGGTCCACGGTATGCAAGAAGAGAGGGAACATAGATGCAAGCTTCAAAGAGAACCGAGACAATGGGGCACAAGATTGCAACAGAAGCTTTGATGCAGTTAGGAGGGTGAATCCCCCAGGAAGACCAAGGGGGCATGCACCAGCTAGAGTGTTTACAATGACACGGGAGGATGCAGAGACTGCTCCAGAAGTTGTGACTGGTATGATTAAATTATTTGATGATGATGTAATTGTTTTGACTGATTCAGGTTCTACCCACTCCTTTGTTTCATCGGGTAAAACTGTGTATGGTAAAGATTTGAGCCTATTGGATACTCCTTTGACGATGAGTACTCCAATTGGCTAGTAAATTGTGATTAGTCAAGTTTATAGAGATTGTGAGATACATATTGATGGGGGACACATAGTGGTGGATTTAATGCCATTGAGGATGGGAGGATTGGAAGTGATTTTGGGTATGAACATCTTAGAGAAATATAATGCCAACTTAGATTGTAAACAGAAGACAGTGGAGTTTGAGTTGGATAATGGAAAAAAGGTGATGTTTATGGGAGATAGAAAATTGAGCTCACCAAGAATTATTTCGGCTCTGATGATAGAGAAAATGATGAGGAAAAGGTGTGAAGCATTTTTGGCTAAGTGGTAGACACGAAGGCAGATAGAGGGAAGTTAGAAGAAATACTAGTAGTCATGAAATTTTCGGATGTCTTTCCCAAGGAGGTACCAGGACTACCACCACCTAGGAAAATTGAATTTTCCATTGAGCTTCTTCTAGGCACAACGCCAATTTCGATCCCGCCTTATAGAATGGCATTGTTGGAATTAAAGGAGCTTAAGGAGCAATTGGAAGATTTACTGGAGAAATGTTACATTAGGCCGAGCTCTTCGTCTTAGGGAGCTCTGGTCCTTTTCGTGAAGAAGAAATACAGATCATTACGAATGTGTGTGGATTATAGGAAGCTTAACCATGTCACCATTAAGAACAGATACCGCTTCCACGCATAGATGACTTGTTTGATCAGTTGCAAGGGGCAATGGTCTTTTCCAAGATAGATTTGAGATCAGGTTACCATCAATTGAGGATAAAGGAGTCTGATGTGTCAAATGCTGCTTTTAGAACACGGTTTGGGCATTTTGAGTTTCTAATTATGCCTTTTGAATTGACAAATGCACCTGCAACCTTCATGGATTTGATGAATAGAGTCTTTAAGCCTTTCTTAGACCAATTTGTCATTGTCTTTATTGATGATATTTTGGTCTATTCTAAGAGTGATAAGGAGCATGAGGAACATTTAAGAATTTCTTTGGAAACACTAAGAAAGAATGAGTTGTATGTCAAATTCAACAAATGTGAATTTTGGCTAAAGGAAGTGACATTTCTTAGACATGTGATTTCAGAGCAACGAGTATATGGATCCGAGGAAGATAGAAGCGGTTGTGAAATAGGAAGCACCTAAGAATGTAACTGAAGTGATAAGTTTCTTGGGATTAGCTGGATATTACAGAAGGTTTGTGGAGGGCTTTTCCATAATAGCGGCTTCACTTTCCAAGTTGACAAGAAAGAATCAAAAATCTGAATGGATAGAGGAATGCCATAGCAGTTTTGAAGAATTGAAGAACAGGTTTACAACTGCACCAGTTTTGACTTTGCCTTCGAGTAGTGACGGATACACCATGTATAGTGATGCCTCAAGGAAGGGATTGGTCTGTGTGTCGATGCAAGGTGATAAAGTGATTGCTTATACTTCTAGGCAATTAAAGCCCTATGAGATGAATTATCCTACGCATAATTTGGAGTTAGTTGCCATAATTTTTGCGTTGAAGCTATGGAGTCACTGTTAGGGTGTTTACAGACCACAAGAGTCTTAAGTATCTGATGAGCCAAAAGGACTTAAATTTGAGACAAAGAAGGTGGTTAGAGCTGTTGAAAGATTATGACTTGATGATAGACTACCGCCCGGAGAAAGCTAATGTAGTAGCAGATGCACTGAGTACGAAATCCACTATGGCACATGTGGAGACAATATACCTTCCTTTATTGAAGGAATTAACCAAACTTATTGTGATATTGGGGCAAGTCGAGTCTGATTGTGTATTGGAAAATTTTAGAGTGAGGCCCGTATTGAATAAGAAGATTAAGGAATTGCAGGAACAAGATGAGTATTTGAGCAGGCTCCGAGAAGAGATTAAAGTGGTAAACCTTTTGAAATAGAGATCAGAGAAGATGGATTGATGGTGGTAGGTAACAAGTTGTGTATTCCAGAAATGTTGGAGTTGAAAGATGAGATTCTTGATGAGGCACACAATGCATCTTATATTATGCACCCAGGAAGTACGAGAATGTATAAAGATTTGACGGACCATTTCTGATAGAAAGGAATAAGAAGGAAGCTGCAGAATATGCTAAAAGATGCTTAGTGTGCTAACAAGTTAAAGCTAAACACCAGGCACCTTCAGGTAAGCTTAATCCTCTGTCGATTCCGGAATGGAAATGAGAAAAGATTACAATGGATTTCTTGATGGAATTGCCGAGGACTAGCAGGAAGCATGATGTAATATGAGTGATTATTGATAGGCCAACCAAGTCCACACTTTTCTTGCCAATTAAGCAGATAGATTCTTTGAATGCCTTGGCCAAGAAATATGTGAATGAAATAATTCGACTTTATGGGATTCCAGGCTCTATAGTTTCGGATAAAGACCCCAGGTTTACCTCCAGATTCTGGGAAAACTTACAGGAGGCTTTGGGAACTAAGTTGCACTTTAATACAGCTTTCTATCCACAAACTGACGGTCAATCAGAAAAGACAATACAGACATTAGAGGTAATGTTAAGAGCTTATGTTATGGACTTCAAAGGTTTATGGGATGATCATTTACCTTTAATCGAGTTTGTTTAGAATAATTCCTATTACTATGGAATTAAAATGGCACCTTATGAAGCTTTGTGTGATAGGAGGTGCAAAACTCCTATTTTTTAGGATGAAGAAGGTGAGAGAAGACTTGTAGGACCTAAGTTAGTACAAGTCATGGTTGATAAGATTAAATTGGTGAAGTAGAGACTTAAAGCAACTCAAGACAAAATGAAGAGCTATAAGGATACATAGAAAAAGGAGATGGAATTTGAAGTTGGAGACAAAGTGTTTCTTAGAGCTTCTTCATAGAAAGGAGTCCTGAGATTTGGTAAGAAGGGCAAGTTTAGTCTAAGATACATAAGCCCATATGAGATCATTAAGAAGATTGGGCCTTTAGCCTATAAGTTAGCTTTGCCACCGAAGTTGTCTAAGATTCACAATATTTTCCATGTATCAATGTTGAGGTAAGTATCGATTTGATCCTTCACATATAGTTCAACCTTCAGAAGTTCAATTAAGAGAGGATTTGACTTACGAAGAACAACCAGGGGAGATTTTAGATGCAAAGGAAAAGGTTTTGAGAAACAAAACTGTGAAACTAGTTAAAGTTCTGTAGAAGAACCATTCTACAGAAGAGGCCACATGGGAACCCTTGGAGGCTATGAGGGAGAAGTATCCACACCTCTTCAATGTCTCAGGTAAGAATTTCGAGGATGAAATTCTTTAAGGAGGAGAGTTGTTGGACCCTAAAAAAAATTTCTTTAAGTTAAGCATGATTTAAAATAATTTTGAGGTTTTGATAGATTTAATTTTTGGAGTTATAATTATGTCAAATTTAGTAGGATTTATTAAATGGGTAAGTGGAATTAAAGTGTTAATGTAATAAGGATGTTCGAGGACATTTTTGAGAGATCACTGCGCATAAAAGAACATAAGCTTATAAGTAAGGGTAAAATGGACTTTTTGGGCTCATTAAGGGTAGCAACGGTAGAAGAATATGTTGTCTTGCTTGTTAAGAAGAGAAAAACGTGAATTGAAGGGAGAGAAGAGTGAAAAATGAAAATAAGAGAGAAGAAGAGAAGTTTCGGTAGAAGAAGAAAAGAAGAGAAATCAAGCTTGTTAAGGTAGGTTAACCATCTTTTCTTCTTGCTTTATTAAAGAAATGGGTTGTGTTGAGGATGAAGGAGTTAGAGAGAGAAAGGGGCTTGTGTAAAGAATGACAGATTTGTGTTGGAAGAAGATGAATTAAGAGTACCAATTGATTTTAGGGTTTCTAAACTAGGGCTTGGGTTTTTCTAACCTAGATGGACTATGAGTAAGTTAGATTTGAGCTTAATTTGTGTTTATGGCAATTTTTATTTTTGAAGTTTATGAATTTTATTGGAATGTTGTTTTGAATGAAACCTTGGTTGTTTTAGGAAACCAAGAGAATCCTACCCAAGAGTAAGGGGAAAGGCAAGCTTGACTTGGATTCTTGTAAGCTAATTAGGTGGGTAACATATTTATGGTTATAGTGTAATTGGACAAATTCTTGCCTATGTGTGCATGTTGGATTGATTGAAATTGATTTGTTTGAAATTGACTTGTTTGTAAATGTTGAAAATGCATGATGAAATACGGCTATGTTATACCTCGAAAAAGGTCATGACATTTTGTATTAAATGAAAAGAAGACAAAGCATGAAAGTATGAGCATATAAGAAAACGAATATGTGCTTTTGTTTGGGTGAGAATGGAACCATTCTATTCGTCATATGCACATTGACAAGAGCCTTCTCCCAGCTGCCCGCTTGTGGCATATGAGCTCTGAAATTGGACTCATTCTGTTCATGGGGTAAACTTCGATTTCTCGAGCAGAACTGGATCCTTGCTCAGGTAAATAGCACTTTGACTGTCAGTGTGAATATTTGCTTCTGTGATATGAACTTTGATTTTTGTTAATAGTCCCTTAAGCCATATTAGCTCTTTTAGGCCTTCTGTGATAGCATAGTATTCAGCTTCTGTTATGGATAACGACACCACTAATTGTTGTTGTACTTCCCAGCTTACTATGTTACCTGAAAATGGGAAGTAGTATACTGATAGTGATTTGCATATGTCCTTATCTGTTGCATAGTCTGCATCTACATAGCCATTTATGCTTGTATGTTTAAGGATTTCTAGGTTAGGTTTATTAAAATGTAAACCATGATTTAAGGTTCCCTTTAAGTACCTAAGTACTATTTTAAAACCCAACTAATGTTCTAGACCTGGATTAGACGTGAATCTACTAACTAGGCTGATTACATGCGCTAAGTCAAGTATAGTACAAATCATAATAGACATTATACAACCTATACCTACATCATAAGGATATTTCTGCATGTGTTTCCTTTATGCTTCTAGTGCTGGACTCTTAGCAGCTGTCAACTGTAAGTGTGTGGCAATTGGAGCAGGACTAGGTTTAAAATCTACCATATTGAACTTAGATAGGACTTTCCTGATATAGTCCCTTTATATCAACCGTAGTTTCCCTTCTACTTCATTCCTTATGATCTGCATTCCCAGTAGCTTCTTAGCTCTCCCTGGGTCTTTCGTATCAAAATTCTTCTTCAGAGCATTCTTCACTTCTTGAATTTTCTTCACTAGATTTCCTGTGATGATTAGATCATTAACATACACCAACATATAGACCACTTCCTCTTTCTCTAAGTCTTTGTAATATAGACAGTAGTCATAGGCACTTCTTTTGAACCTCAATTATGTCACCACTTCATGGAATTTCTTATTCCATTGTCTAGGAGCTTGCTTTAGGCCATACGGTGACTTTTCTAGCAAGCAAACATGATCTGATTTCTCTTTCTGTATGAAGCATGTAGGTTGCTTCATATAGATAGTTTCTTCTAGCCTTCCATATAAGAATGTTGTCTTTACATCCATCTAATGTATCTCCCAATCATTCAAGGTTACTAGGGTCAGTATTATCCTTATTGTTTTAAACTTGACCACTGGGTAGAAGATTTTCTTGTAATCTACTCCTCTCTGCCTAAAGCCTTTTACAACTAGTCTTGCCTTGTAGGTCTTAAGATTAGCTTCAGCCACTCCATCATTTAGCTTGAATATCCATTTACATTCAATCACCTTAGCATTAGGTGGCTTGAGAACTAGCTTCCAAGTCTCATTCTTCATTAGAGAAGAGTATTCATTTAGGCAAGCCTCCTTCCACTGATCTACATCAGTCCTCTCCATAGCCTCCTCATAGGTTTCTGGTGCTCCTGATTCAATTGATTTTATAACCAAACATGCATATTCAACTAGGTTAGTATCAAAATACCTTCTGTTTGGCATTACCTGCTTTGGTTCTCTATCTCTGACTAGTTGATAATCCTGTAGTGGAGTTTGAGCTTTTGTTGTTCCTTCTTCTTGTTCTGTTCCCTCCTGAGAATTGGAATTTGGTTCCAATATTTCTTCTGCTGCTTCTATAGTCTATTCAGCAACCATTTATGTTCTCCTCCTTCATATGTGGAGGGTGGGATATAGACGGGAGTCGAACTGTTGTTTGAGCCCAGCTGCTGTAGGACATTCTCTTCAACATGCATTCTCCATCTTTATGCTTCAGCAGTGAGAATTCAGTTTCCCTGAACACCACATCTCTTCTTTTTTGAGTTTTATGAGCTCCTGGTTGTATGATTGAGACTTTATACCCTTTTTACCTTCAGAATATCCTAGAAACACTCCTTTTATGGCTTTAGGTTCTAACTTCCCTTCAGTTTGGTGGATGTAAGCACTACATCCAAAGGTCTCAAGTTAGTCAAATTAGGTTTTGTACCAGTCTATACCTCTTCAGGAGTCTTATACTCATTTGCAGATGTAGACAGTCTGTTTATATGGTATGCTACAGTTTTGATGGCTTCACCCCAGAATGCTTGGGATAGACCTGAGGATAGCAACATGCATCTTGTCTTCTCTAGAAGGTTTCTGTTTAGTCTTTCAGCTACTCCATTCTTTTGAGGAGTAGCTTTGACTGTTCCGTGTCTTTGAATTCCCTTCTCTTCACAGTAATCATCAAACTCCTTGTTGCAGAACTCCAAGCCATTATCTGTCCTTAAACACTTCAGATTCTTTCCTATTTAATTCTCCATCAAGGTGTGCCACTTCACAAAAGCTTCTAGTGCTTTATCCTTAGACTTTAGGAGATAGATCTAGCATTTCTTGGACCTGTCATTAATGATAGACATGAAATATCTCTTATCTCCCATGGTTTGAGTCTGTGCTAGCCCCCATAGGTCACTATAAGCATATTCCATGCTACTGGTGGCCCTCCTTGCATTCTTTGGGAAAGGGGTTCTGTGATGTTTCCCTAGGATACATCCTTCACAAAACTCAATCTTCTTTACAGTAGTGTTAAGCAGCAATCCTTGTTGCTCTAGGTGCTTGAGACTCTTATTCTATGCATGTCCAAGTCTTACATGCCATAGAATTGTTGAGTTCAACTCCTTCTCCTCTACTATTAGGTTGATTTCTATAGTTCCTACAATATAGTATAGGCCCCCTCTCTCAATTGCCCTTATAACCACCTTACCTTCCTTGATGATTTCTCTCAAACCATCCTTAGATCTTATCTTGTATCCTTGCTTGTCAAAAGCACTTTAGGACAGAATATTTCTACTAATTCCAAGGATATATCTCACATTGCTCAATGTTCTCCTCTTTCCATCATACATCTTGATGGAAACATTGCCAATGCCTTTGATGTCTTGCTTCCCTGCATCAGCCATCCTTACTTTGGCTGACAAGTTCTCAAAGGTAGAGAACCACTCCCTGTGGGGAATTACATGCATTGTACAGCCTGAGTCTAGAATCCAGTCTATTGTCAACTCATCTGCTTCAACTATTAATGTAAGAATCTCATCTCCACTAGATCTTTAAGTCTTTCAACATTTCCTGCATCTACCTTCTGTGCTTCTTTATCCTTCTTTTTCTTCCTGCAATCTCTAGTAAAATGGTCAAATTTATCATAGCAAAAACATTTCTTACCTTTGGCTTTGTTCTTTTTCCTACCATCATCAACCTTCTTCTGTTTACCCTTTCCTCTAGCTTTCTATCCACCTTTCTTTAAATTAGTATGTGCTGATCTATTCACGGATCTGTTGTCCAAGAACATCACCTTTGGTTCCTTTTTGAAGTGATTGTTATGTATCACTCCCTCCATCAAAGAGTCAAGAACCCTCTTTATTGTTAGAGCATCACTACTAGCATGCTTAACCACCTTTCTGAATGCATTATACTCCTGTGGTAGTGACTTTAGAATCACCACTGCTTGGTGTTCTTCATAAATTATGATGGCATGTCAAACCAGCAAAAATAAATTCCTACTCTAGAACACTTAAACGAGTAAAGTGGTGAATAGGGTCGAACCACAGAG
>JAOSBL010140516.1:0-14379 GCA_027568915.1 Erythroxylum roraimae | reverse complement strand
CTTTTGTAATGAAGTTAGTTCAGGAAATTTTTGTAATTTAGAATCATTGTAAGCATAAGCATTCAAATTGTATCGTGCGTATTTCATACTTTTGCATTTTTGAAATGGGCTTGTATAAATTCTTTTAGAATTTATTTATGAGTTATGATTGGATTTTGGCTCGTGACTCTTAAAATTTTAATTGTTCGATGTTCAACTGTTGTGGGCAAGCCACCACCATGGGATGACGGGTTTCATTTTGTCTCCGAATGTTGGGCTCCGAAAACGGGGTCCAACATAAACCTAGTTGCTCTAATACCATAACATGTTGAACCCCGTTTCTGGAGCCCAACATCGGACATGGGATCATGAAGCTTGAGTGTGGAGGAAGACTTAGAATTTGGAAATTTACAAGAAAAATTCTTCGAAAGTAAAGGCGGGCTTCGTCGCGGCGAACAAATGCAAGAAAACTTCACTGACCCTTCGGGTCAATTTCGCCGCGGCGACCTTAGAAGAATGAATGCACCACATTTCCTTCGGGTGAATTATGCCGCGGTGAACTCTTGACTTCGCCGCAGCAAAAACCCTATAGTAGAACCCATAACCCAAAACTACCTATCTTACTAAAATGCAAACTTAAAATCCTTCAACCACATTCATCAATTCAATCCAAAAACCAAAAGGATATGAACCTAACCACAAACAAGTTCTCAAAATCTTAATCTCATTTCCATAATCGGATAATTTACAGAAACATGAAAAATCATAGACAAAACCAAACATATATTTCATTAATATCAAAAGTTAAGAGTTTTGCAAAGCTTTACTGGCATTTCGAGCTACGATACATCAGTTGAGTTCGAGAACCAACAATGCAAAAACACTCTTAAACTAGTAAAACTTGAAATGCGGCTAAAGCCTTGTGATACAAAAACTAGCTTAAAAATACAAAAGTATTCCTAATCGGAGTGATGCGTTGACTCTCTTGACTACTCGATCTCTTGCTCTTCACCTGAAGATGGGACGGACAAGGGGGTGAGCTTAAAGCTCATGGGTAACAGATTTATAATTGAAAAACAAGTAAAAACTATTTTCAAAACTCATTACCATTGTACATTTTCGAAACCATAGTAATTTCACATGTAAAAATCATCAAACACTTATTTCTCAAAATTCTCAATTTATCAAATAATTCGTGAGCAATTATAAATCATGTATGCATCAAACTTGTTAACATATCATAAGTACATAAGCACTTCAAAATGGTTTGGGTAGATCCATGAACATGACGAACTACACATTTCCATATAATGGTCCTGTGTAGTCGTAAACTTGACGTACTATCGCAATCCCACATAGTGGTTTTGCGTAGACGTAAGCATAAGGGAGCCTATGAAGGAGCTCCGTGCCACTAGTGGGCAGGCGGGAGAAGCCTTTACTTGATCAACGTGCACGTGACATTCTTAAATGGACTACACCAAACCCACATAATATGTAATTCATGAATTGAAAACAGTTTGTCCAAATGCCACATTTTGGAAACTTGTTTTTCATAAGCATGAGATATTTCGAAAAACCACTTCCGAAAACATGATTTCATAAACATGTATCTTTTCAAAGAGAATCCTTTTCAAAGTCTTTTCATCAATCATCAACATAATTCATGTAGCAAACATATAATAATTTCACAATTCATTCAAGAAGCAATAAAGGCAACATTAATGATGCAATTTAAATCGTCAAACTTCCTTGATTTGAAGAAAACAATGAGTAGCTTATTTACTCTATTATAAACGCGTACCCACCTTGATTTTCTTGCTTGTAAAGTTGCTTAGGAATGCCTTTCCTCTTGCTCCTCTTGCCTCTCTTACCTCACTTGATTTCCTTAAACAATAACCAAAATTTCATTCAATTTGGTTTAGAAATCGGAAAGTTATACCTTAACAATTTGGACTATTTCTTATACTGAAACAAAATTCTATGCTCAACTTCCATCGAAAATTGAAATTCTTAGAGACTGAATTTAGACTCCATTATTTCATACAATTTGTAGCCCTATGTCTCTAGTTTACACCAAATCAAAAATCAGTCCATTTGGACATCTACATAAAAAGTTATACCCAAAATACCAAAGCATATTCGTGTAGGAAAAATTATGTTCGCCACGGCGAAGTCAAAAGTTCGCCCCGGCGAACTTGTCCAGAAACCTACCCCGAGGACATGTTTTGCTACTTTTTTTGGTTTTTAACTTCCCACCTTTCACATATAACCCATCTTAAACCTAACCCATCTCTTCTACTTCATTTCAACCCAATATCATTCACAAACCCATTCATGATCTATCTTTGATCATTAACCCAAAAATGTAAAACATTAACTCATACCATTCATTAACAACTTCCTACCCATATTCAACCTTGTTTTTCACTTCTAACTATTACTAAATATGCTTCATCTAACAATCAAGAAGAGTTAATGCTTATACTTACTTAATTTAGCTTCAAATTCTTCAAACTCTTCAAGATCTCCCAAAAACCCTAGCTTTTCTCTTCTTTTCCTCTCTTCCACGACCCTCTCTTTTTCTCTCCCCAATTTTCATGCTTCTAATTACTTCTTTCACTTATACCCTAAATGAATGAGCAAAGTCCACCATGCCCTTCCATTAAGCCTTAAAGCCTTTTAACCTTAAGTGACTTGCCAATTTTGCACTCTAGGTTATACACTTTTAACACTTTAATTTAACCAACTCAAGCAATAAAATCTTACTAAAATTGAAATGCTAATTACACCAAAAATAATTAATCTATCAAGACCTCAAAAATTAATTTAAATCATGCTTATTCATTAAGAAAACAATTTCAGGGGCCAACACATTACATGGATTATCACTGAGTGAAACGAACCTTTCAAGTTGGAGACCTTGTGTTTCTGAAACTCTGTCATGAAAAGAGAATTAACTAAATTGAATGCTAAATTTTATGGACCCTACCTGGTTATATAGAAGATAGGAGAGACCGCCTATAAGCTCCAACTACCTGTGGGATCATCCATACATTCGATGTTTCATATGTCCTTACTTAAAGCTAAGATAGGGGCCAAGGCAACTCTCAAACCTAAATTGCCATTAGTTGACGACAAAAGGGTTGTGATCTTTAAACCTTTGGCCGTGCTAGACAAAAGATAGGTTTAGGAAAAGGGCAGAGCCACTGAGCAGTGGCTGATTCAGTGGTCATCCCTTAGTCCTACCGACGCCACTTGGGAAGACAGTGTTGAGTTCAAGTAGCAGTTCCCTGATTTCCTACCTTGAGGACAAGTTTGTAGTCAAAAAAAGGAAAGATGTAAGGATCTAGAAGAATAAAAGTTGTAACAGAAAGGTATTTTGGGGTATCTAGAATCATTTAGAAATTAGTGAACATTTTAAGGTATTCAGCTAGAAATTAGGGAGTTAGTTATGTGTGGGCCAACACTATATATAGGGACATTATGTAAAATAGATGGATGCATGATTTTATACAAGAATGTATCCTTTCTACCTTTTGTTTCTACTCTCTCTTTTCCCTGAATTCTCATTCTTCCTACCCTTTCCTATCCTCTCCTCTCTTCTCAACCTTCATTCCTAATCCTAGCCATTACATTCTATCACAGAGTATGCAAACCTGCTGCAAAATCTATAGCAATAACTCAGTCATTATCAAGTTTTCGAGATGAAATGTCCTAAAGATGTTGCCATCTTGAAGAACTTCATTGGAAGAGATTATGTCTATGATTTTTTGGCTGGATCGAATCCAGAATTCGATTAGGTTAGGATTCAAATCCTTAGCAAGGAGAACACATCGTCTCTAGAAAAGGCAATTTCATTGATTCAAGCAGAAGAAAACCGAAGGAGTGTGATGCTTAAACCACAAACCATGGACAGGTCAGTCTTACTAGCAAAAACAAATTATCAGAAGAAAGGAAGTAATAATCTACCTAAACATTTTGGTAGAGAAAACTAGGGAAGGAAAATAAGGACAATCTTTGGTGCACCCATTGCATGAAACCGAGGCATACAAAAGAAACGTGTTGGAAGCTACATAGTAAGCCACCAAGCTGAAAGTGGGGAAACCGTGGGGGGACAGTAGAGGTCTCAAGTATATATGGCAGAGCAGCCCAAAGCTAAGGAAAATTTAGCAACAGGGGGGTTTTAATAGTGAAGAAATTGAGAAGCTGAGAAGCTTGTTGAGGTCTCTTGAGAAGCCTTCTAGTGCTTGTTCTTTGGCTCTTTCAGGTAAATCTTCACTTCCTTTTTGCATGAATACCTCAAAAAAAATTATACCAACTCTTGGATAATAGACTTCGGTGCCATAGACTATATGATACCGACATCTCATCTCTTCCACACCTATATCCTATACCCAGGTAACAGAAAGATTGTAGTGGCCAATGGCCCTTTAGCTACTATTGCAGGGTTCGGAGATACATATCACACCTACCCTTATTCTTAAAAATGTCTTCCATATACCAAAAATGTCGACTATCCTTGTCTCCATTCAAAAGCTTACCTATGATATTAAATGTTATGCTACTTTTCTCCCTTCTTTTTGTGTTTTTCATAATCAGGGCTCGGAGAGGAGGGTTGTACTTGCTAAGGAAATAAGCGGTCTTTTCCACCTTAAAACACCTCAGAAAGTTAGGAGTAATCTGTCTTTATCATTTCTCAGTCCCTCAAATGAAGATGCCACTTGGTTGTATCACCCGCACCTAGGTCATCCATCTTTTAGAATTTTAAAGGTCATCTTTAGTCATTTGTTTCAAGGATTAGATATTTCTAAGCTTCATTATGATATTTGTGAATTAGCAAAACATACTCAGGTGTCTTTTCCTATTAGTAATAAAAGAAGTTCTCATCATTTTCATTTGATTCATAGTGCAATATGGGGTTCCTCTACTACACCTAATGTTTATGGGGCTTGTTTGTTTGCATTTTTAATTGATGATTGCACTCAGGTTATATGGCTCTTTCTTCTTAAGCAAAAATCTGATGTTAGAATTGTTATACCTAATTTTCACTCAATGGTTCAAAACTAATTTGGGGTTAAGATAAAAAGCTTTAGGACAGATAATGCTATCTGTCCTAAAGCTAGAAAAACCAAATTTTGTCATCCTTCTTTCAATCACAAGGCATTATCCATGAGTCAATCATGTGTTAACACACCTCAACAAAATAGTGTAGCTAACAAAAAAAATGAGCACTTACTCAACTCCACACGAGCCTTACTCTTTTAAGTGAATGTCCCTAAGTCCTATTAGGGAGAGGTCATTCTTACTGCCACATACATGATAAATAGACTTCCTTCACGTGTGTTAGATAAAAAAAGTCCCATAGGAATCCTTAATAGTTTCTACCCACACTCCAAAACCTCACATGGCCTCATACCTAGGGTATTTGGGTGCACTGCCTTTATTCATGTCGACAACCAACATAGAGACAAGCTAGACCCTCGAGCCATCAAATGTGTCTTCCTTGGTTACTCACCCACTCAAAAGGGATACAAATGGTACAACTGTCATCCAGAAAATTTTATATCTCTACATATGCCACTTTTACAGAAAATACACATTTTTTCTCTAAGTCCTCTCTTCAGGGGGAGATTTCAATGATGGAAGATAGCACTTGTGAGTCCTTGGAACCACTTAAAACCCTTGACCTTCCTTATGTTTCAGCTTGTATTGTTGAACTCGAGTCCTCTGAGCCCAATTTTGCTACTGAACCTGTGTCTTCTCGTGTCCTAACTAGTGTTACTCAGGTGTATTCAAGGAGAAAGGTTATTCTAGAACTAACAAAGGTCCAAGAATTCAACTTAGCCTGAGAAAGAAATTGTGGTAAGATCTGACTCACCATTACAAACACAATTTGTCGAAACATCCACTGACCCAATAGACGACCAAGCCCTTCCCGTTACTGTTAGGAAAGGTACCCGAGAGTGCACTAAATGACCACTCTATCCACTATCTCACTATGTCTCTCTTAAGTGCACGTTACCAACCTACAAAGAATTCATTCTAAGTTTGAACATCATTACTATCCCTAACACTGTTTTTGAGGCATTGTCAAAAAAGGAATGGAGGGATGTTATGAGAGAGGAGACGAGTGCATTAGAAAAGAACTGAACATGGGAAATTGTTGATAAGCAGAAAGGGAAAAACATTGTTTATTGCAAGTGGATTTTCACACCGAAATACAAGAATTCTTTTAGTTGCCAAAGGGTACAATCAAACTTATGGGTTGATTATCAGGAGACTTTGCTCTAGTTGCAAAGATGACCACTGTGAGAATTCTATTACCATTGGCTACCTATTTTAATTGACAACTGTTACAATATGATGTTAAGAATGCATTTCTCTGTGGTGACTTAGATGAAGAAATCTCCATGAACGTTTCACCAAGATTTAAGGGGACATAGGTAATAAAGTGTGCAAGCTGAAAAAGACCCCCCTTTATAGGTTAAAATAATCTCCTAGAGCATGGTCTAAGAGATTTGCAAAATTCATGAGGGAGTCTGGGTATAAACAAAGCCAAAGTGACCACATTCTTTTCATTAAACATTTGACCGTAGGGGAAGTTACTGCTCTTCTAGTCTATGTGGATGAGATCATAGTGACTGGAAACGATTAGAGGGAGAAACATGAATTGAAGCAGAGACTAGTAAAAGAGTTTGAGATAAAAGAATTGGGGAAACTAAAGTACATCCTCGGTATTCAGGTAGCATATTGCCCACAAGGGATTTTCATATCTTAAGAAAAGTATGTAACTGATTTACTGTAAAAATAGGGAAGATTGGTTGTAAGTCAATCTCTACCCCAATGGATCCAAGCCATAAGTTGGGAGAAGCTAAAAAAGAACCAGTTGTTGATAAAAGAATGTACTAGAGACTGGTTGGTTGACTCATATACCTTGTTCACACTTGACCAGACATAGGATAAGCGTGATCAGTCAATTCATGCATGATCCAAGAGAACCTCATTGTTAAGCTGCTTACAAGGTGCTGCATTACTTGAAAAGCAATCCGAGAAAAGGAATTTTGTTCAAAAGAACCAATACTCTTGCTCTAAAAGCTTACACGGACGCTGACTATTCAGGTTCCCCAATGAATAGAAGATTAACTATAGGGTATTGTACTTTTCTTGGAGGTAATTTGGTAACATGGAAGAGCGAGAAGCAGAATGTGGTGGCAAGGTCATCTGCAGAATCGAAATTTAGGCCATTGCTCAAGGATTGTGTGAACTACTTTGGCTGAAGATTATTCTAGATGATTTGAGAGTCAAATGGGATGATCCTATGAAGTCTATTGTGACAACAAGTCAGCCATCAATATTGCTCATAATCCTATACAACATGATAGGACAAAGCACATTGAAATTAATAGACATTTCATTAAAGAAAAATTGGAAGAAGGGTTAGTGTGTGTGTCTTATGTTCCATCAGAACATCAAGTAGCTGATGTTCTACAAATGGACTGAACAATTTGAGTTTCCATAATCTTGTATTCAAGCTGGAAATGGAAGACATCTGTTCTTCAGCTTGGGGAGGAGAGTTAAGATATAAATGAGTTGTAAATAGATTAGAAGAATCAGTTTGAAATCCCTTAAATTGAGGGATTCAGTGAGATAGGCTTCTAGATTTAGTTTCCTATTTTTTCTCTTGTAATCTACTATATAATACTGTATATTATCTATTCAATATATGAGAAAATATTATAGAATTCTTTTCCACAAATATTATATTAAAGATAATGTAAAATATAAATTACATATAAATACTAAATTTTCTTATTATAATCACTTATTGTTACTTTATAAGTTTCTCTTAAATAATTATAATTAGCTACCATGATTACTATTATATTATTTAAAAATTGACAATTTAGTTTATCATTCAAAGAAAAGAAAGAATCTATTTACATTATCACTATATCCGAGGAAGTTTTGATCGAATGAAAAAAAATTTCACGAAAATATTTTAAAATTTTGACAAATTCCGTGCATGTATATAGTATGACATATATTCTTCTACCTAGTTCTAATTATTTTATTTTCCAACTAAAGATGTTTAAAGGGCTTGTCACATCTATTTTTTAATAAAAGAGAAAGGTATAATATCAATGGAATGGAAGGTTATTGTTAAATTCAAATTAACTAATTCAACTTAAGTACTTTTAACTTAAATTGATAACTTTAATTTTAATCTTGTTTTTATTGCTTATAAATTTATTTTTAATTATAAATTTTTAAAAATTGAAGAATTTGAGCCAGCTTTCCCTTTGCCATACCTAGGTGTGATTTATATCTTTTATAGCTGGTTGCAGCGATACTTTGTTTCTTTGTATCTTAACCTATCTTTTTGTCATTATTTTTCTCCACAATCTATTGCATTAGCCAGGGTTCACGTAACTGATATCCCAAATTGTTTCAAACACAGGTTACAAACCCAACTACTTCCTCGTGGGAAGTTACTTCACCCCAGTAACTAAGTCTCAGCATCTTTGTAATTTTCATTTACGTTAAAATTCTGGGAGCAAAGAATTACTGACCCTTCAAAAATGCTGAGCGTGTTGCATCTTTCTTCGCTTGCTGGCTGTAACATGAGACTACATGTTAAAATGGCTGAGCTGTCAAATGCGGAATTATTCATTATGGTAAATCCTTTTCCAGGTGTTGAAATTACCCACCCAGCAACTTGTAGACATTGTAGCCAGGATCCTAGCTATGGTGATCTAGCATTAGCTCGGATGGGGGACCAAATCTTTTGTCCCCCTTACCCGAGCCCTGCGCTATTTATTCACAACCACAGGGCTATTTATTCACAACCACAGATTCTAGCGGGACACCACAGATTTTTGTGGGTCCTACTAAAATTTGTAGTTGTAGATGAATTGCATAGAGTAAGGCTTGGGTAAGTGGTACAAAAGATTTCAACCCCTCGGATGGATGATCTCGGCTTGAAATGCCAAGATGTCCGTACTCGTGAGGTTGGAATCTAGGTAACCGATAAAGTTTCTACTATTTAATCAAAGATTTCATAAGCTTGTTCTTATTACAACATTCCTGATAAATATTTTTTTTAATTGAACTTAGGACATTCATCACAAAATTAAACCGAGGATGTAGAGCTTGTTCATCTTGATTATACAGCAAATGAAGGCTGGGAAACATTTCTTTCGTCAACATGTACAGCAGGCATTAACTTGTGTCAAATTATTATGTATATTTAGGTAGGGAACAAGGCACCGTACACCCCCGATTAGGGATGCCAATTTTTGATTTATGAGCCTAAATTTAGTTGTTTTTAAGGAGTCAGCTCATAGATCAGATCTAGGCTTCAATAAATTTGAGGTTCAATTATTCTAAACAAAACAACACCGTTTTATTTAGAAGAGTTAAGTTTTGGGTAAACTTAGGTTTGGACAACCCAAATTCTAATTTAATTAAAATAATAAATTATTATATATTTTAATTTTAAAAAAATTATTTTAAAAAACTTGAGAAGTGCCGGCCATTGTAATCCCTACACGGCTACACTTTGATAATCGGTGCATGCTGTTTATAATCTTCATGGACTATTTTGTGTCGCAAGGACATTGAATGCTTAGGAGCCTCTATTTAAAACGATTCTTGTGAAGTGGCTCTCGTGGGACTCCCATCTGAATAAAAGTACTTTGATATAAATGCCGTGATTAAAAGCAATTAACTGTTGAATGCTCATGTTAGAAACTGCTATGAGTTGAATTATCTTAACGTTAAATTACATTCTCAGCTTGTGTCACTGACCATTATGCTGAAGCTTTGCACAGGGATGCACTTGTCGGTTTACTACGTCTTCGAAAATGTGGCGGTAACGTTACTTGCCCAGAGCTAATGGAAAAGTGCTCTGTTGTTCGCGAACTCCATGCTTATGGGACTGCTGTTCCTGTGCATGGGCGTGAAGCTGACAAACTTCAACATCGGGTACTATAATTATGCATTTAGACATGATATTCTCTAGTTTCTAATATTACAATCTACCTCTTTGTGGGCTTAGTGAATTCTTTGCCTTAGGCCAGTTTGGTTGAAAGGTTAGGGATAATAGGGATGAAATGTAACACACTTCTATCGTTTGTTTGAGGGGTTCATAATGAAATAGAATGGAATGAAATAGGATAGAAGCGGAGGGTTTCATGTTACATTCCATTACATCCTAAATAGTGAAAAAAAGAAACCTTCGATTCGAAAAGTTTAGAATGAAACCCAAACTAATAAATACATACTACCTAATATACCATCAATAATTCTTCTTAATACCAACTCTGACCAAATCATAATATTAATATATTTAATATAATATAATAATATTTAATATAATAAATTTTGTTAAATAATTAATAATAATATTTTTATATTATTAATAATAAATTATATATATTTAATAATAAAATAAAAAATTATTTATTTATTTTTATTATTTTATATAGAAATATAAACAAACAATTAAATAATAATTTTTTATATATTTTCTATTTTCATTAATAAAAAATATATTAAAAAATTATTCTTGTTTGTATATATTTCTATATAAATAAAAATATAAATAAATTATTTTTGAATATAAATCAAAATTTAATATAAATAATTTATTAAATAATTAATAATAATATTTTTTATATAATTAATAACAAATAGTATATAATTAATAAAAATAAATGAAATTTTTATAAATGAAAATAGAAAATATATTTAAAAATTATTCTTTAATTGTTTGTATAGATTTCTATATAAATAAAAATAAAATAAAATAAAATATATTAAATAATTAATAATAAATTGTATATAATTAATAATAAAATAAAATTTTAATAAAATTTTTATTAATGAAAATAGAAAATATATAAAAAAATTATTCTTTAATTGTTTGTACAGTATATGTTTTTTATATAAATAAAAATATAAATAAATTATTTTTAAATATAAATAACATGAAATAAAATAAAATATATTAAATAATTAATACTAATATTTTTATATAATTAATAATAAAATAATAAACTTCTTGCAACAACTATTTTAAAATAAGGGGTATAAAAGTCATTTATTATACATTACATTACATTTTATTAATCTTCCAAACAATATTTTACTACATTATATTATGAACCTTTTCATCCCTCTCAAACAACTTTTTACTATATTACATTCCATTCTATTATAAACTGTTTCGTTTCATTTCATTCTATTCTATTCCATTATATTAATTAACGTCCTAACAAACAGGGCTAAACGTAACAAGTTGATGCTTACTTTTACCATTTTAATGTTTAGCTAGTCATGTCCTGTCCTGTGTGGTAGATGCCCAGAGTAGTGGGAGCTTCCCAGAATAGTGGGAACTTTGTCGATCTGAGATCTGACAGATATCATTGTCTCAACCACGAAGGTTAAATGCTCCAGTTGAATGCTTGATATGCAACATAAATGCCTTATCTTGGTCTCATTCTACTATTCCAACTGTGTTGCTGTCTCATTTATTTACTTATTTATTGATAATTTCGATGTATCACCACCAATTGATCCAGAAGCAATCGTCTCATTTTTCGCTTTCTTTAGAATCATTTTAAGGACCTAAATAGTGGCTGCCATTATTGAGCAACTGTAATGCATCTGTGCAAAAGCATTGTCCAAGACCTGCAATAAAGGAAGTAACAAGACAAGGAGTTGTAGTTTCAGTTGAGTTTGAAAGTTCATTGTCATGTTTATACGGCATTCTCATAAACTTGAGAGACTAGAAGTTTGAGCTTTGAACTGTTGCAGTACATTCAGTTCCTTAATTTTGGTCTGGAAGATGGTCGGTAATCTGATGAATATAATAGAACGAAGGATTGGCCTAAACCATTGTTCATAATTTATTGCAATTGCACTCAAGATCATAATATTATGATGGTCAATGTATTGACAACTTTCGAGTTACGTAATCTCAAAGAGACATAAGGATAATGTAAGTTATATACAAAAATAAGACTTATTGTTTTAAAGTTATTGGTTGAGATAAGATGTCTTGATTGTATACATGGTCAATTGGATCTGGTCCAATTTTTTCTTAGAACTCTCAGAATTTTTCATTGGTCTCACAGTTAGGTTGCGAGGTTCGATAAATGGAGATTCGTGGAATTAGTGCAGATGAATGGGTGATTCATGGAACGACTGAAATGGCTTTACATAAACTATGAATTAAGAGGGAGCTAGTCGGATATGGACGAATTCCTTTGTGAAAGGAAGATGTTGAAAATTCACGAGTTGAGTAATCCCACGTAAGGATTTAAAATTTTGGATTAAGATATGATATTATAATTGTTCATGAGTTCACTTCGATCTGGTTCAATTTCTTTCCGTACCGCCCAAAACCCTTCACTATAATCCAATGAATATATTAGAACGAAATTGAAAAGAGTAACGTAAGACGTAAACTTGCATCCAGGCTTTTAAATTGTGAATTATAACTGCAATTATAGCTGTAATATTATGATCACGGTCTGGACAGGACTGAACCATTATTCATAATGTATCGCAACTACGGTCGCATCAGCAAACGAACATTTGATAGAGAATATCAGTGTTGTTTTATTCAAGAGTTCGACGATAAGATTACTAATTTTTAAGTATTTAACCAGAAAACAAACAGAAACAAAGATTCTAGTAGACATTTTCATGTCTGCCACTCCTTTTTGCAATGGGATATACATAATCCACTGCAGTAATCAGGAGTAAAGTAACAATCCATGAATGTTTTTTATTGAGTTCAATTATGCAGCATCAATCCTTCAAATATTGCCATAGCAGAAGCAGGCAAACCCAAAAGCAACTTTTATGGTTCTGTGTTTACCATGAGAAAGGAAGAGAACTACTTCCTTCTCAGGCAAACCCATAGGTCCTGATGAAATGGGTTCACCCCACCCAAAGTCTGTAATGTGGAAAGATAACTGAGACCAAGTTGTGTTCAAAAGAGTTGCAGCCAGAGAATGTTTAGCTCTTGTAACTTCAAAATAATCAATAGCTAATGTCATGTAACTATCAGTAACCATTTGAACTGCATCATGAACTAGCCCTACTGCGAAGGACAATGGACTATCTACTATGTCTCCTGCTTTACGCACACAGTTTGCAAGAACAATACCATTACCACAGTAACCTTCAGGTAATGGTGGCACAAATTTAGCCCTTCCATCTACAGCAAACAATATTTTTGTCTGTTGATCAGGTAGCGTTCATAGTGCCTTACAACGAGCTCTCCACACAAAACCTGACAGAGTTTCAAATGTTGTACACTTGGCTAGAGATCCATCTTCCATGGCTTTTTTCTTAAGCTTTTCAAGCTTGTCAGGATCAAAACAGAAGGATCTGTACTGTTAGAAAATACAAACCCTCCTTCATTATGGATAAGGATGAGTTAAGGATGAGTCAAATAAGTGGCCAAATTGTATTTGAAGTCTTGTGGATAAAGATGAGTCAAAGAAGTGGCCAAATTGTATTTGAAGTCTTGTGGATAAAGATGAGTCAAAGAAGTGGCCAAATTGTATTCGAAGTCTTGTGGATAAAGATGAGTCAAAGAAGTGGCCAAATTGTATTCGAAGTCTTGTGGATAAGGATAAGTTAAAGCAGTAGCCAAATTGAATTTGAGATTTTGTGGATAAGGATGAGTCAAAGAAGTAGTCAAATTGTATTTGAAGTCTTGAAGATAAGAATGGGTTAATTAATGTAAGAAGTGGCTGAATTGTATTTGAAGTCCTTTAGCATGTCTATATATATGTGTTCTTCTAACCATTTATAGGTATGTGAAACAAAAAAAGAGAGAGCATTTGAAAAGAGAAGGGTTTTGAGAGCCGTAGCTCTTTGTGAGAAAAGAAATATTAAGAGGAAAAGTGCAGTAGCACTTAGAGAAAAATATTTGTATCTTGTATGTGTCCTTTGTACTCATAAACTTTGTTATCAATATAACTACATATTTTGTCAAAGATTCTTTTATTTTGGAGCCCATCAAAGCTTTCAACAAGTGGTATCAGAGCAAAGGGTCGTTTGTTAGTGAATTGGTGAAGCAATGGCCATCTTGATCCAGCCTCAAGTTCCGAAATTAACAAAGACAAATTATGGGAATTGGAGCATCCAGATGAGGGTGATGATTGGTTTTCATGATTTATGGGATATTGTCGATGATGGATATACTAAGCCCGTAGATGCAGCTGCTGAAGCAATCTTGTTAGATGCTGAGAAATAGATGTTGAACGAAAATTGAAAGAAAGATAAGAAGGCATTGTTCTTTATTTTTCAAGGTGTTGATGAACCCACATTTGAGAAAATTTCAGATGCAAAGACTTCAAAAGAAGCATGGGAGATTCTACA
>JAOSBL010140488.1:0-14384 GCA_027568915.1 Erythroxylum roraimae | reverse complement strand
GCCTTCAAGAGGGATTTTAAAGTTGGTATATTTATTTATTTTAAAAACTAACTTCTTATGTTTCTTTTCAGTAGCCCCACAACAACAAAACAACAACCAGTCAACAAATCATCACACATTCTATCATATTTACCAACGCCATAGTGCATCTCCTTTCATATGCTCACAACTTAGGAGCCTTCTACTCTGTGTTTTATTTTTGTTGATTATTTATCTTGTGCATACATTAGAAACAATGTATAATTTATGTATGGGGAAGTAAGAAAATATATATTATGATAAACTTTGTGATTTGTGCTTAAACTCGTGAATACTATGATTCATATATTGATTATTTCTCATAATAGTCTCATAATTTTCTAATTGTTTTTTAGAAATAATCCCTAAATTATGATTTTTTAAAAAAAGTTTTAATGCATACAGCTCCAAAACAACAACTAGTCCACGGAGCATCACACACTCTACCATATCCCCTAACACCATAGTATATTTCTTTTCATATACTCACAACTCAAGAGAGTCTTCTACTTTGTGCTTTATTTTTGTTGATTACTTTTGTAGCACGTGAGTATCTTGAGCATACATAGGGACAATGTATAATTTAGGTGTGGGGAGCAAGAAAATATATATTATAATGAACTTTGTGATTTGTGCTTGAACTCATGAATACTATGATTCATATATTGATTATTTCTCATAATAGTCTCAGAATTTTCTGATTGTTGTTTAGAAATAACCCTAAATTATGACATTTTTTTCTTTAAGTTTTAATGCATACAGCACCAAGACAACAACTAGTCCACAGAGCATCACACACTTTACCATATCCACCAACACCATAGTACATTTCCTTTCATATGCTCGCAACTCAGGAGAGTCTTTTACTTTGTGCTTTATTTTTGTTAATTATTTTTGTAGCACGTGAGCATCTTATGAATACATTAGGGACAATGTATAATTTAGGTATGGGAAAGTAAGAAAATACATATTATGATGAACTTTATGATGAAAATATATATTATGATGAACTTTATGATTTGTGCTTGAACTCATGAATACTATGATTCATATATTGATTATTTCTCATGATAGTCTCATAATTTTCTGATTGTTGTCTAGAAATAATCCCTAAATTATGATTTTTTTATTTAAGTTTTAATGTATACAACACCAAAACAACAATTAGTCGACAGAGCATCACACACTCTACCATATCCACCAACACCATAGTACATTTCTTTTTATAAATTCACAACTCAAGAGAGTTTTTTACTTTGTGCTTTATTTTTATTGATTATTTTTGTAGCACGTGAGCATCTTGTGCATACATTAGGGACAATCCAAGGATTTTATAGCACGTGAGCATCTTTTGCTCTGTTAACAAGTATTTTGAGATGGGATTCCGTATTGTTCTTTAGTTGAATAATTTTTCTTGTTGGCTTCCATTTCTTGCTAGCATTTGGTTTCCATGGGTAAGACAGTTGAATGGACTTTGGAACCATTTCTCCATTTTCTCCCACACTCTTCACAGTGAGATTATCAAGTAGGATCAATAATTTGGTATCTCAATACAAACTTGCGCGTAGATAATGATAAATCCGAAAGGGTGTAGTAGTTTCGTAAACTTTTAGATTTTGCCGCAATCATTTCTAGCACAATCAAAAACCAAAAAAAATTAAACAATCAAAAGTCAAATAACAAATCAACACCAAAATTTGTTAACGCAGTTCGGCATACCTTGCCTACATCTACAGAGCCCTCACCCAGCTTAATTGTTTCACTAACAACAATAGTTTTATTCAAGGCTTTACTGAGCTGATATCACTCAACTCTTGATACTATCCCTGATCTTCACAACCCGTGAAAGAATTTCACATCCAATAGTATGACCGTCTCGTACTAACCTCAACAGAGGATTTTTTCAAACAATGTTTAATGAAAACGAAATAAAATAAACAACTCAAATGATTAAACAAAATTCAACATAAACGAAAACACTTGAGATAAAAAGCAACTCTCCTAAATATGTCGCTTCATCAATGAAAGAACAGGAAGTTGTCAACCAAGAAATCTGCTATGAATCTTCGATATGGTCACTGAAACATCCCACGCACAATAGCCACCAAACGTCTTAAATCAACAAACATTTCATCATTGAAACGTTAACCCAATAGATCTGTAACAACCAAGACAACTACGGAAGTTTTTTGGCACCAAACCAACAACTAAAACAGCTGCTACAAAGTCACGAAAATTTTTGGAATTTTCGCACACCAACACCAAAAACGACAGCCACAAAATTACATAATCCCTTAAAAATTCAGCAATACCTAGAAAAACCAACTGCCTAATTGCTCTCAATGGACGCTCAAAATAGAGAAAAATCACCCAAAATCAACAATCATACAGCCACAAGAGAGATGCTAACCACACCCAAAATTAATCCACAATTGAACCTAGCTGAAGTCACGCCCAAAAAGGAATTCATGGAGAAGTTCACTGTTGCACGCATACACACATCAACATATGTTTTGTGAATCTCCTTTGGTCTGGTTCGTTAATTTATTTGTGCATTCCAATGGTTTTTTATTATATCAGTCATTGTTTGGCCGTGCAAATTACAGAGATTGGATGGTAATAAGGAAGCGAGAACTGCAGATTACTTTGATGTGATTGCTGGAACTAGCGCTGGTGGCCTCATAACTGCCATGTTAATAGCTCCAAATGATCAAAACCACCCTTTGTTTTCTGCCCCCGAAATTTTTGATTTCTATCTGAATAATTGCTCCCAAATATTTCCCAAAGACTGGTACTCAACGTTAGACTTGATGACCAAAAATCCCAAAAGCAGAATTGTCTCCATTTATATAATTAGAAGGATGTGGTTAATTTTTGTGACAGGTGCCCAGAATTTGCAAGCATGGTCCATTTATTTAGAGAACCTAAGTATGACGGAAAAACTTGAACAAAATTGTCACGGAAGAGTTGGGTGATAAGCGATTGAGCCAGACATTGACAAATGTTGCAATCACATCATTTGACATCAAGTGCCTCATGCCTATCTAGGAAGATTGAAGAATGTACCTCCTTCACACTGATTGCAAGACAAAAATTTTCTTGGTTCAAGCTTTTCTTCGAATAGTTACTGTACTGTTCACATCAGCTCCAACAAAATGGGAAATTTGATACTAATGATCCCCAAGTTTTGTTAACCTGATTTCTATTCAGAAAACTTTGTAATAACCACTCTACTCACAGGATTAAAGTGTTTGGTTAATGTTTTGGTATTTTTTCTAGAATCTGATTGTCACTCGTATTTGGATTTCAGAGCCAACTTCTGATTTTCCTACTCTGTGCAACATTTTCAGCAACTCAACTCCATGACATCAACTTCAGAAAAATAAAACAAGATGAAAATGAAGATATTCATTCACAAGGGAATAAAACAGGAACTTCTTTTGTATTGATATTTTTTGGGTTTCTCACACACTCTTTTGAAGACGATGAAGAGCCTTATATATTAACTCTTACATCCTGGTTACATTTTTAATGATTGAAAGGTAAAAACATAACTTGAGAAATAAAAATAGGACTTTGACACCTTCTTTTCTCTCATTTGTCAAACACAAAGGTAAGCGTTTCTGTCTAAAGCATAACTAAACCTGACACTTGCAGCAACTAATGAAATTGAGGACTGCAGGGGACAAATTCCTGATGATAGCAGAAAATAAGGTGTATGCGTAGTGTACGAGCCATGCACACATTGATTAATTCCAATGACACTCATTAGGCTTAATTTTCTTCAGCTTCACTAACTTAAACTTTTCCTGAGCTTCACTGCAGCAATTAAGTTCTGCTTCAGGTTTTCTTTTTACTTCTTGCTCTCCAAGCTCTGAATTTTTCTTCTTATGTTCTGGTTACCCCGAAATCTTCACAGCAACTTCCTTCACCCTTTTCTTCATTCTTTCTGCCTTGATCTTCATTCTTCTGAACCTGAACTTCATTCCTTTGATCCATTTGAATTATGCCTAGAATCATCATCTCCAATTGCCATCTACACCTGAAATCCTTCAACTTTCCTTTCAACCTTTTTTTCTTCCTCACCTTGACAGACATGGCCAATTCCTCCACTATCTTCAATACTGCAGGCTGCATAAAACAACTCAATTCAACAGCTCCTCCTTCGTTTTTTGGAGCCTGCATACTTATTATTTTCCTTAAAGATTCAAACCTCCTTCTTGGCAAAGCCTTGGTGAACAAATCAGCAAGTTGAAAGCTTGATCTGCAAAAAGCCATCTTGATCTCCTTTTCTTTGATCAGTTCCCTAACATAGTGATACTTCACCTTCATATGCTTGGTTCTCATATCATTGGATGGATTTTCAGCCATTGAAATTGCAGCACTAGAATCACAATAAATAGTCACACACTTATCCTTCTATCCACCTACATCCAACAGAATTTTCTTCAACCACTCAGCTTGTTTAACAACCATGTTTACTGCCACTTATTCAATCTCAACTGTTGATTGAACAACACTCCTCTGCTTCTTCAAACTCCAAGCAAAGAATCCTGATCCTAAGCTACAGCAATCACCACTTCTGCTCTTACTTTCATTACTTCCAGCATAGCTATCCTCACTAAACACATATAACTCCACCTTTTCTCCTCTTCCAAACCAGATTCCACAATCAACTGTGTGTTTAACATATCTAATTATCCTTCTAGCATAAACAACATGTTGCCTTGAAGGATTTTGATTAAAGCTAGCCATAATATTCATAGCACATGCAATATCAGGCCTTGATGCATTTAAATACATTAATGATCCAATCATGCTCCTATAATAAGTTGCATCAAATTCCTCACCTGGTTTTGTAGGTTCCAACTTTAGTTGATGCTCCTTAGGGGTTCCCATTCAACTGCTTCCTTTCAAACCAAACTTGTCAATTAATTCCTCTGCATATTTTTTCTGGTGTATGAAAATTCCATTTCTCCTTTGATCTATCTCCAGACCCAAGAAAAAACTCATCTCTCCCAAATCTGTCATCTGAAATTCTGATTTCATTAACTCCTTGAATTCTTCTATCAATTTGTCTTGAGTCCCAATTATCAGCAGATCATCAACATACAAGGAGCAAATCAGCTTCTCCCCATCTCTGATTTTTACATACAAAGTTGCTTCACTCTTGCTTCTTGAGAACCCATTCTACATTAAATAGCTGTTGATTCTTGAATACCAAGCTCTTGGAGCCTGCTTTAGTCCATATAAGGCCTTCATAAGTTTGTACACCTTCTGCTCTTGTCCATTTACAATATAACCTTCAGGTTGCTTCAGGTAAACTTCTTCATCTAGCATTCCATTTAGGAAGGCACTCTTCACATCCATTTAGTGCACCCTCCATCCATTATTTGCAGCTAGAGCCAACAACAATCTCACTGTGTCCAATCTTGCTACTGGTGCATATGTCTTGGTGTAGTCTACTCCATACTCTTGTTTGTATCCCCTCACAACAAGTCTAGCTTTATGTTTGTTGATTGACCCATTAGGATTCAATTTCTTCTTGTAAATCCATTTGGTACCAGCAACCAAGTTCCATTTTCTTCAATGTTCATCAATTGAACTTTGCCACACTCCTTGCTTGACAGCTTGTTTGTATGTCATCGGTTCAGACTCAGCAAGTAAGGCACATTCTATAATTGTTGGAGCTCTATCTGTCTCTTCTTCATCATTTTCATTGTACCTGAAATCAAATAAAGGGTTAGTTTCATTGTAAATGGAGGCTAGATCCCTCTCCTTGTGTGCACTATCTGAGCTGGATGTCTCCTCCTGAGATTCTAAGCTCAATTCATCACTTCCTAGAACTAAATCACCTTCAAGGTTTGGTGAAAACTCCTCCTGTGATCCATCACTTCCAGTGCTGTTTGTATCTTGTGGTTCAAACTGAGTTGCCTCCATTTGAAATCTTCTATCCACTGAATTGTTTGAATTGTCTGCAGCAACCCTATCTTGATTTGTGGTCTCTCTCAACCTTCCTTCACCTACTGGTAAGTCAATTCTAGCACTTCTTGGTTTTCTAACAGTAGGTTCTTCCCATTTCCAACTTTCATTTTCATCAAACTTCACATTTCTAGATACTAGCATCTTTTTAGTTTCAGGGCTATAGATTATATATCCCTTAGATTCTGCACTATACCCTATCATCACTCCCTTCATTGCTTTCTCATCCAACTTTGTCCTCTTTGCTTCAGGAATATGCATATAAGCTACACATCCAAACAGTCTTAGATGATTCACCTTCGGTTTAACTCCAAACTAAACTTCAAATGGTGTTTTCTCCTTCTAAGCTCGAGTCTTCATTCTATTTTATAAGTAGACAGCAGTAAAGCATGCTTCTGGCCAAAAAGCTCTAGGCACTTTCATTCCAAACATCATTGCCTTTGCCATTTCCATAATTGTTCTATTTTTTCTTTCTGAAACTCCATTTTGCTGTGGTGAGTATGCATATGAAAATTGATGGAAAATGCCTTCCCTTTCAAAGTAGTTCTTCATCTCATTCGAAACATACTCTTGTCCTCTATCACTTCTCAAACATCTCACTTTCCTTCCACTTTGACTTTTATCTTCTGATCTCCACACTTTAAAGAGCCCAAACACCTAATCTTTGCTCTTCATAAAATAAATCCATGAATACCTTGACACATCATTAATAAACTCCACATAATATCTACTTCCTCTAGCTGATGGTGTGTCTATAGGTCCACAAACATTAGTGTGCACCAGCTGCAATTTCTCTGTGGCTCTCCAATCACAAGTTGGAAAGGGTAATACATGACTCTTTCCCTTTGCACATGGCTCCCACACATTCTTCATCTTACTGCTCAACTGAGGTAATCCAACAACCAATTCTTTTCTCTGCATTTTAATGATATAATCAAGCTTTGCTTGACCATACCTTCTATGCCACAATTGAGTTAATTCAGTCATTGGAATTGCAACGAAGGCTCCATTAACTTCTGTCATTCGTATTTTAAAAACTCTATTTATCATTGGAACCTTACGAATTAACTCTCCTCGTACATTGCAGATTTTGCACATTCCATCTTCAAAATACACTTCGTAACTCTTCTCCAGAAGTTGACCAACACTAATCATATTTTGATCTAGCTCAGGAATGTAATACACCTCTTCAAGTATGTTGCTTCTAGCCTTTGTAGTTAACTCTACATTTCCCTTCCAAGTGACAGGTATTTTTTTTCCATTTCCTAGCTTCACCACTGTATTCATATCAGTGTTTTTTCAACAAAAGCTTCCTTTCTCTTTGTCATGTGGTTGGAATAACCACTGTCTACTAACCATTCTCCTCCTTTTTCATCATTTGCCTCAGCTACACAAATCTCAACAGTTGAATCATGTTTCTTGGATTGGTGACATGCCTCCACCGCAAATACACTCTCCTTAGTAATTGACTTTTCTGATGGCTTAGTTATTTGTGAAGATCCTAGTTAAGTGGTGGAATTATGCTGTAGGTTAAGCTGGGAATTTGGGCAATTTTTAGATGGTGGTTAAGTTGAAACATGATTGACAGAACATGTGGTTTGAGGTAGTTGGTTTGGCGCTTGTGTTTGCATAGCTTGGTAATGTATCTGTTGTGGGTAGTTTGGCTGAGACATGTAGGATTGTGTTATTTGAGGTTAGGTTGCACAAGGTTGAGGTTGAGGCATTAGAGGGTGTGGTGAATAATGCTGAGGTATTTGTGTATTTCTAGTGTTTGTAACATAATGAGCTTGATACACTTGTGTTTCAGGAGTATTTTGATAAGGTTGTGGCTGAATTGGCAATTGATTAGAGGTTATGTTTTGTCTTTGGAAAGGATGTATTGGTGGGGGTTTCCCAAAAATGGGACTTTATGGATTTTGTTGTTCTCTCAGCCACCTCTCATAGCTTACTCTCTTCGAATGTCCCCTCTTCCTACAGGGAATGCAGTCCACATTTTCATTCCAGAAACACTCCTCAGCTGCATGATTGGTTTTCCCATAAAATCTGCAATTTGGAAACATACCCCATCTTATTGTTCTTGATCCACTTTGCATTCGATTGGCATTGTTTCCAGGGTATTGGTTAATGTTTTGGAAGTTTAGGTAAGGCGTTTGTGGAGGGTATTGTGTTTGAGGATACATTTGGGGCTGTTGGAATTGCATTTGGTTTTTATAGGGATGGTTTTGTGGATATGTTGTTATCTAGAACTGATTTTGGTTATTTTGTGGGAGGTTTTGTGAAAGTTGGTGAGTCTGTGATCGCATTATACTTAGTTCAGTATGACTTTGGCTCTGGTTTTTGGTTTGAGTTTGGAAAGGTGGATTTGCTGGGACTTTAAAACATTCTGCCTTCAAAGCATACTCCTCACCTTCTCCTCTAATCCCATGCCTCTCCTCATGCATTTCCATCACATTAAAGACTTGCTCCCATGTAACAGAATCAGGATCATTGCTAAATTGCCACTTTACAAGAGCTACACTAACTTCAAATCTCAAAGGTAATCTGCTTAAAAATTTATTAACTAACCTCTCTGGACTCGTGTTTTCACCAAACTGCTTCAGATGTTGTACTAAGCCCATGAATCTTGTTTTTGCAGCAGCTACATTTTCTTCATCCCTCATTGAAAAATTCTCAAAACTTCTCATTACTAATTGTTTCTTTAACCTCAACGACTGAACAGATCCTATGTTTTCTAACTTCAATATATCCCACAACTCCTTAGAACTCTTACACTTAACACGTCTAAACAATATGGCCTCACTCACCATAGATCTCAGAAAAATGAGGGCCTTAAAATCTTTTTCTCTATCCTGACTTAATCTTGTCACTTGTTGTTCGGTTAAGTCTACTATTCCCTCGTATTCAGCTATTCCTTCATTCATTACATCCCATCATTCACAAACCTTGAGACAATCTTCAACTCTAAAAGCCCACGCCTTATAGTTCTCACCAATTAGAACTGGTATATTTGACTGAATGCTCTGTAAATTCATTACAAGAATGCTCGTACCTGCCATGTTTTGATCTATTCCAGGTTGAGTGAATCTAGCCACTCGGATACCACTCTAGGAAGGTTGAAGAATGTACCTCCTTCATACCGATTGCAAGACAAAAATTTTCTTGGTTTAAGCTTTTCTTCGAACAGTTAGTTCACGTTAGTTCCAACAAAATGGGAAATTTGATACTAATGATCGCCAAGTTTTGTTAACCTGATTTCTATTCAGAAAACTTTGTAATAAACACTCTCTCACAGGGTTAAAGTATTTGGTTAATGTTTTGGTATTTTTACTAGAATCTGATTATCACTCGTATTTGGATTTCAGAGCCAACTTCTGATTTTCCTCCTCTGTGCAACATTTTCAGCAACTCAACTCCATAACATCAACTTCAGCAAAATAAAACAAGATGAAAATGAAGATATTCATTCACAAGGGAATAAAATAGGAACTTCTTTTGTATTGATACTTTTTTGGTTTCTCACACACTCTTTTGAAGATGATGAAGAGCCTTATATATTAATTCTTACATCCTGGTTACATTTTTAATGACTGAAAGATAAAAACATAACTTGAGAAATAATAATAGGACTTTGACACCTTCTTTTCTCTCATTTGTCAAACACAAAGGTAAGCGTTTCTGTCTAAAGCATAACTGAACCTGACACTTGCAACAACTAATGAAATTGAGGACTGCACGGAACAAATTCCTGATGATAGCAAAAATAAGGTGTATGCATGGTGTACGAGCCATGCACACATTGATTAACTCCAATGACACTCATTAGGCTTAATTTTCTTCAGCTTCACTAACTTAAACTTTTCCTGAGCTTCACTGCAGCAATTAAGTTCTGCTTCAGGTTTTCTTTTTACTTCTTGCTCTCCAAGCTCTGAATTTTTCTTCTTATGTTCTGGTTACCCCGAAATCTTCACAGCAACTTCCTTCACCCTTTTCTTCATTCTTTCTGCCTTGATCTTCATTCTTCTGAACCTGAACTTCATTCCTTTGATCCATTTGAATTATGCCTAGAATCATCATCTCCAATTGCCATCTACACCTGAAATCCTTCAGCTTTCCTTTCAACCTTCTTTTCTTCCTTACCTTGACAGACATGGCCAATTCCTCCACTATCTTCAATACTGCAGGCTGCATAAAACAACTCAATTCAATAGCCTGATATCTTCTCTAGCTTCGAGGTTCATAAAATTTCATGGAAAACCTTAATCACTACAGAGCATATATATTTCTGTAAAGTTTGAGGGTTTTAAGTGGATTACAATGTCTCTACATGACCAATATTTCCTACTTCATCAGGTACATCATGAGAGTGAAAGATGTCAATCTATCAGGCGTATGCATTGGAACTTCTGCTGCTCCAACCTACTTTCCACCCTATTATTTTGAGACGGACAAGTTCCAATTCAACCTTGTCAACGGTGGTTTAGTGGCAAATAATCTAGTTTGTAATATATGTACAAATATTACTGATTTCTAGGAAAATTTTTGAAGTTCTACTCTTATATTATCTTCCTTTAAAACACAGACTTATGTTGCCATGAATGAGGTTGTGAAAGAAATCACCGAAGGAAAGAGTCAATACCGTAACATCAAGGCAACCAATTTCAGAAGATTTGTTGTTGTTTCTTGAGAGAACCGTAGGGTGTATTAGTTTCACAAACTCTTCGAATTATGACAATCGTTTCTAGCACAATCAAAAACCAAAAGAATTAAAATGTAACAAAATAAATAAACACCAATATTTGTTAACGCAGTTCGACACCTTGTTTACGTCTGCGGGGCCCTCACCTAATTTAATACTTTCATCAAAATACAACGATAGTTTTATACAAGGCTTTAATAAGCTGACTCCACTTAACCCTTGACACTACCACTCGTCCTCACTACCCATGAAAGTGATTCACATCCAATAACATGACCGACTCGTGTTAACCTCAATAGATTATTTTTCTCAACAATCTTTTGAAATAAGAACAGTGAGTAAATTACTCAAGTGATTAAACAAACAACTCAATACTCAAGAAGACACTTGACAAAAAAGACAAGGAATAATTTCTTGCACAATCACGAAACCATAAGCAACTGAAGAATCACGCAGGCATCATCACTAGACTTCCAGTTCATGCACACTATCCTTCAGCCCACAGTAATGCCTTTCAAACACAAAGGTTGAAGCACACAACAATATATCTCCAGCTATGCCCTAATTTTCTAAACAATAAAAGCCATGTGATCTGCCCATTCACCAACAATAAAATGCACCAAGATATTGATCAAGAACGACTCACAAGCCAACTGACTCACGTGTATATTTAACATAAACAAGATCACACTCGATACACCAAATAAATGCCCAGCAAGAACTTCACCAAGTCCACCACGATTCAAGTGCAGGAGCTGGATCACGCCTACATCAACGCACCTTTGGCTATCTCCAATTTTCTTAACACTTGGCAACGTCACACATACGCCTTCCTCAAAACAGTATGAATCTTCATATCAAAGACCACACACTTTTTTCTCTTTCTTTCAACATAAACATTCATCATAAAGAACCTCACCAAATCAATATCTTCCACTAAGAATAGAGTCATGGAGCAGTAAAATTGAAGACATGGAAACCTTCACGCCACCTTTACACATGTCATCTTGCATTATCCATATCTCAGAAAGAAACACAATCCACTCCAATCTTCATTTAAAATGGACTTCTATTTGTGCAATAACACTTATCTAAGAATCCAATTCAAGTAAGACTTCTTGATTTATATTTTTAATCATTATCTCAATATCCAATAATCAAAAATGCCAAACTTAAAATAATAAGACATAGTAAATATCCTAACAATCTCCCTCTTTTTGACATTTTTATCACAAGCAGAAACTTCCCTTGAATCATATATATATAGAAGTATTGAAGTTACAATACTCCCCCTCAATCCAAGGTCCACATAGATAAAAATAGCCAACATTCACAAGTAGCTCAAAATAGCCAAGTACAAACCCAAAGTCAAGTCCCTTTGGGACAAAGGATGCCAAAAAGAAAAATCAAGGAGCATCGGAGGACCAAAGAACCTGTTGCATCAGCTGGTGAAGTGCATCAAGACCCACTTGAAAAATACCTTCAATCCTCTCAATTTTAGTGAATAAAGCTGTATGAAGATTGACATAGCAGGTTCTTGAGGCATCTGAAGGACCAGGTGTAGTGTATGGGAAACCGAAAACCCGTGGTTGCTTAAAAATTCTAGCCTATATGTTTATTAAGGTGACTGGTTCAAGTGTACTTGTGTCCAACCAAGGAATACCATTTGCATATAAAAATTGAGAAATTAAGCAAGGAAAGTAAAGTAGAGAATGTGTCTTGCCTTTAATAGCTAATATAGCTTCAATTACGAGTCAACCTAAATTAAAGTTCACCCTGGTACCGATGGCATAGAGCAGTTTAGCCTGTGCTAGATAAACAGAAACAACATGTGTACTAGACATCTAGTTAGCTAAAACCAACTTAAAAAGGACAAAGTACTTTTGAGTCATCATGGATGAGCGTAGCCCTGAACTAGATGGCCAAACAGATAACTTTCCTCCAGTTAACACAGTAGCTATTTGATCATTAGAAATAGTCCAGTTATCATCATAAATTTGATCCCCAATTAGATTATCAAACCTCATGAAGATATTCAATCTATTAGCATCAAACTGTACCGCCCTACCCCAGACATATACCTGAAAAACTGACAATGTTAATTTATTTTCGCAAACTTTTCGTAAACTTCTTTGTCACGAATAAAATAAAATCAAGCAAAAGCGAAATAGTAATAACACCAGAAATTTGGTAACGCAGTTTGACACACCTTGCCTATGTCTGCGGAGCCCTCACCCAGATTAATAATTTCAAGGTCTAATAGATTTACACAAGGTCGCACACAAGCAACATCGTTCAATCCTTCTAACTATCTCTCAACCTCACTTCCCGTGAAAGATTTTCATACCCAATAACACGACCGACGCATGTTAACCTCATTAGAGGATTTTTCTAACTACTTTCACTTAAACAATAATTTAATAAAAACAACTTAAGTATATAATCAACTAAGAACTGAACAACAAAATACTTGAGACAAAAGAAAGACTTCCCTATGGTTTTATCTTCTCAAAATAATCCAGCTGAAACTCTTCACCATAGCTGATTCTTTCTTCACAAGAACAAGTCACAATGTTTCTTCAATTAATAATCAATACCCACTTCACCGTAGATGATATTCACTGTGTCATAAACTTACACCTACAGCCACGGTTCATCAAAATCACAAAGATTCACTGTAATTCACTCAAATAGGAATAACACCTGCGACATCAACATGTGCTGACCAACGCCTACACCGTAACTCATAAATCAACTTCATCGTGGCAATACTTGAGGCACTTCAACTTAGCTGCTTTATCGTGGCTTCAATCACCCAACCTATCACGTTACTTTGCAATCTTCACAGACCCATGCACAAAACACACTCACTGTTTGATTAAACAACTAACTCTCATCAAGTCAATCTCACACACTCATTTTCACCACTTTGCCACACACACACACTCACGTGTTTTAGTAGACTCCTTCAGTGATGAGGAGATATGAGCAACACGCACCTTTTGAATTACTACTATGGATGCAATCTATTAAAAAATGAGAGTCCTATTATAACACCACCACTTCAACAGCTTCATTAATATTTACTGCAACAGTAACATCCCAAATACAAATCCATCCAATTTGCTCACGTGTCCAGCCATATGATAATTCCTACTAGTCATATCCTATATGTCCAATTAAAATGTAAAAACTAACTAAAAGATATATGTAATATATCCTAACAGTCTCCCCCTTTTTGGCATTTTTGTCGCAACTCTAGAACTCCACGTAAACGTAATTGGACATATAATGATGAAATGCTCAATGATGAAATCCTCAATGTTCCCCCTCAATGTAATATTCAATTACATTTTAGATAATCATAAGTCAACTTCAGTCAACAAACACATAGAGAAGAAGAAAAAATACAGGCTTATCTCTCCCCTTTTGAGACAATACATGCCAAAAAGACGAAATTAAGCAGTGTCGGGGAAACAAAGAACTCACTGCTTCAAATTACGAAGAGCATCAGTAACTACTTAAATAATACCTTCAATCCACTCAATTTTAGAAAATAGAGCTACATGAGGATTAACAGTAGATGTCCCCATGGCATCCGAGGGACCCAATGTCGGACCCGCTACCGGAACCCAAATCATAACTTTCCCTGTGACCCTAACTGTTGGGTCCCGTTACCGAAGTCCAA
>JAOSBL010140434.1:0-14391 GCA_027568915.1 Erythroxylum roraimae | reverse complement strand
TACCTATATCTCATAAAACCACTTACATTCTCAATTTTTCTTTTTCTTTACACATGACTAATTCACCACCAATTTCTTATTTCATGTCAAATTTTTAACTCGCAATTCTAAGAAAAGTTCGGGGTCCAACATGGTGTGTGGGAGTCTATAGCCTTAATTAGGTATCATATAATCCAAGTGAACATATATATATTCACCATTGACTTTTCTCACCATGTCCACTTTTATCACCTTAAAGTCTATGTTAAGTGTAAAAGAACCAAATGTTAAATTCGTGATGTTATCATATAGAATCAAACTTCTATGATAACTCGATTATCAGATGTCCTAGAAATTAACTTATATTCATTGTTTTTCCATATTCTTTAAGTATGTTGTAAAGAAAAGTATAAGGTTTCATGATGCTTTCACCATAATATGCTTTAGATACAGTAGATCACAAGGTAAAACCACGTCATTCTTTTTAAATCTCCTTATAATGGAATATGTGATGACATAGTGTAAGTAACAAACAACAACATATATGATTTCCCTATTTATGGACCCGGTGGGAAAATAGGTGGATTTGTCCTACAATATATTCGTATTATATTTTAGTATTTACCTCAGGGAGATCATTTGATCATAGTTTATCCTTAGATAGGACAACTTTGGTTTGGTATAAGGATCAAAACCCATACTTCACTACAAATTGATTAAATGATATGTTCTAGTTTTTGTTTCATAGCAAAAAGCTAGCAGCACCTTTATCATTCAAGCCTAAATTTTATGGACTTAGTTAATAAAACTTTTGAAGCTATTTTATTATAGCACAACTCTTCCATTCTAAAGAATTTAGTTCATCCCTTTGCATAACCATCATAATGAAATAGCACGTATTTTAAGAAAAAAAATAGATGGGGAACATTTAAAGGAAGAACATTGAACATTTAATTTAAAAATAGATGGGATAAGAAAGTTAGAACACAAGAGATCACTAATATTAAACACTGAGAGGGCAAAGGTGGGTGAGTTTCTATCACACTAAAGAGAAAAGAAAATTCATTAAATATTTTGTATAAAAATAGATGGAAAAAGATAACTCATCAAAATACCATAGATGTATAACAACGTATATCACCTTTACTTTAATATGTAAATACCACAATTAAGTACAAACAATACCTTGACTTCATCAAAGCAAAAAACCCCTTGACAATTGTTTTTAAGTAATACAAAATTATAGCTATTATCCCAACTTTTTAAGTAATATTTAAAGTTATCTATTATTTTAACCATGAATTAACTTCCTTGACAGTTGTTTAACCAAGTCTCACCAATACCCCTAAGAGAAATTTCTCATTTTCAGAAAAAACAAGATATGATATAGCTAAGAGATATTTCATCGAACAATTTGTAGACAATCTGAATTCATCTCTACCTAATAATAAAACCACTATATTTTCCATTATTCACCAACATAAACATGTTCAAACAAATAATGAATCAATCACAATTCAAAAAATGTAGAATACTCACAAAAAAATGAACCAACCGATGTTCATCTAACCATTTAACAACAAAATTTCTCACAAGAAAATAAACCCGAGAGCTACTAGATGGACGACTAACCTCGACTTAACTGAAGACGATGGAAGATGGACAAGAGCAAAGCATGGATGATGGACACTGGAAGGTGGAAGAGAGAAGATCGATGATGATCAAGAAGAAAACAAGGAAAAAACGACATAGGGGAGAGGGAGGGTCTTCGTGTGGGTTTAACATCAAACGAAAATGACATCGTTTGGTGTCTTCGGGTGGGTTTAACATCAAACGAAAACAACATCGTTTGGTGTTAAACCAAATGACGCCGTTTTCTTTTTATTAAAAATGTTAAGGCCGAAGACCTAATTATGACGTTTAACTTTAAATTTTACCGACAAAATGCACTTTCCGTTAGTAATTTAGCAATGAACATTTATTTCATTGGTACACCCCGACGCTTATTTTGTCATCAACCATTGCCACCTATTTTTATGATGGCCTTCACAATTTCGTCGCTATATTCTGTTGACAAAATTGTGGGGATAATTTTCCTTCACTTTTACTGACGGATATTTTGTTCATCATAAAATACCATTTTTTGACAATTTTACTGACGGATAATCAAATTCCATCTGTAATTTACTATGGTGATTTTTCCATCGGTAATGTTCCGTCAGTAAGTTATAATTTTCTTGTAGTGATCAAGAATATAAGACAACTTTCCTTTTTGGCACAAGATTTGACTCAATGCGCATGCCATATTGCTCTCACCCGCAAGTTTTTCCAAAAACCTAATCAAAACTGTTTTAAGGAGCTAAACCAAATATGAGCAGTGGTTCCCATATTAATTTGCAAACAGATAACACACACAATTTTCATTTCAAATTTCAACAACGTTTCATGCAAACCCAAAAAAGAAACATCATAAACCTCATAAATAATCATCATAGGAAACACAACATAGTAACATAAGGGAAAATAGAGGAACAACTAACTTGAACCGTTAAGACTAGTGATCTATATGACACAACCCTTTTGATTAAGTAAGCTCCGCCTTTCAGATTTCCCAACCGAGCACTAGTGCCACAGTGTAGGCAAGGAGCGAGGATTCCCATTTTTCCTTATCCTGTTAAGATTAGAAAGCAAATCAAGAAAAAGAAACAAAAGGCAAAAGTACCATATACCAAAAAGGATAAAGCAAGAACATTGAACCCCGTTAGACACCTTCAAGTTTAAGCACGACCCACAATCTCCACGTTCCCATTATAAGTGTTCTTCATCTTCTAATGATTGAATCTGTTACATATAAAAATAATGATAGCTGTTACACAGTTGTAAGGAGTATAAGAATTGTAACCGTTTTCTCACAAGGATATTAATTAGCTAATGTTTGTCTCTCTCTCTCTCTCTCTCTCCGACTCTTTGTTCTTCTTTCTGGACTCTTCTCTTTCTCCTCCTCTCCCTCTCTCTTCAGTTCTTCATTTTATTTCATAACATTTGGTATCAGAGCTCTCAAATCTGGGAGACGCCATGGCTGAAGGTACAAGGAATGCAGAATTACGTAAGATGGAGGATAATCTGAAAGGTTTGATGGAAAGAATGTTAGCAGAAATGAATAACAAAATGCTCTTAGAAATGAATAACAGATCAGAAAAGGTGGAGAAGGAAATGACCGAGTTGAGAAATATGGTGATGCGAATGCTACAAAAAATAGGAGGAGATGCTGAACCAGTAGACTCGGCATCTCAGAATCGCTCGGAGAGGTTGACGGAAGATGAGATGAGTAAAGCCGGTCGGCTCTCTGAACCATATAAAGATATTGAAGAGGAGATTAGTTCGTTGCAGCTTGATTCAACAGAAGTTGCTAATGGGTTGTCCAAACCAGAAGGAAATTCCAGGACCGAAGAAGTTGACAAGTGGGATAAAACAGAGAAAGATCCAAAAGATAATACTACTTTGAACTATCAGAAACAACATGTTGATTCAAAAGTGGAGAAAGTTACAAAAGTATCTGCTCCAGAAGTGGTTAGGGCTTTAGAGGAGATGGAAGATCAAAATAAGCGACATTTGAATGTGGTGTTTATTGTCCATGTTGATGCCAAGAAATCTACTACTGGAGGGTAGATACTTTTCCTTAGTGGTCAAGTTGATGAAAAGTTCACATAGTTGTTTTTTTTTCGTCCATTCTTTAAACCTTCATAACCTTGAGGACAAGGTTTTCTAAAGGAGAAAGAATTGTTACGTATAAAAATAATGATAGCTGTTACACAACTGTAAGGAGTATAAGAATTGTAACCGTTCTCTCACTAGGATATGAATTAGCTAATGTGTCTCTCTCTCTCTACGACTCTCTGTTCTTCTTTCCGGACTCTTCTCTTTCTCTTCCTCTCCCTCTCTCTTCAGTTCTTCATTTTATTTCATAACAAAATCTGGGTCAATGTCTGAAGTCCGAATAGCTTCTGCCTCCTGCTACAACCCGCATTCGCTACAGTACGCATTCATCTCATCTTGCATGTGGTCGTGGTTTCATGATTCTCCAATCTCCGTTGTTTGTTTACTAGCCTGGTAGAGGAATCCCGCTGGTTGTTGTTTGTTTGTTTTTTGGAATAGGGGAGAATCTCGGGAGAAAGAGCACCAATTAATGTGCTGCGCTGGTGACCCTGCTCTATTTTGGCCGAAGAAAATGAATCGTTCTTCACGATTCGTAAAAAGCTAACCGATTTGTTAGTTTCTATTCATAACAATTAAAAATAAAAATTGAACAAAAAATTATGTTAATTTTGCTTAATCTAGTTAAATTGGATAGTCCAAATTTTTAAAACATTGTTAAAAAAGTGTACCAATATCAATTACTCTATAATAATGTATAATGAATAAAACATGAAAATTTTAAGGATCTTCTAATAATAAATATGATATAAAGAAAATATTATAACAGTAATCTAAACTTTCTACTCACTTAGACTAAAACATAAAAATTTTTCATTTTTGTAATTATGGAGATGAAAAAATATTAATAAATATAAAAATCCAAAAGGTGCTAAAAATTATAAATATAATTGTTAATTACAATATAATTTTAAAAATAAAAAATATTGCATGGTGAAGTTAAAAGTCCTATTAAAAAAAGCTCAATACATTTCACTTTTAGAATTGGAGAAGATAATACTGTATTTATTATAAAACTTTTATATTTTTATGTTTTTTAAGAAATTAAAGGTAAAATGTATTAATAGTAAGGAAATTATGTTATAGTTTGTCAACCAAGAGAAACATGTAACATATATAAGTTTCATGTATAGATAGTCTATAAAGAAAAACACCAAACCAATGTAATAAGGATATTAGCCCTAGCTAATAACCTTGCTATTCATTAGAGAAATGGCTCACACAGCTAGTTTAACTAACCAATCATCCCTTTGCAATCTTAGAGAGGTGATAATCACACTTAAGTGCTTTTATCCTAAGTTCATTAATTAGCTTCCTTGTTTTTGTAATCTGCAATCAACTCATTAAGACTTTAATTCCTTCTTATAAATTAAACATAAGAAATGTGTGTAAAATTTGCATAGATCTACTCTCTAAGAGTTTGGATAATAATGTGAAAAGCTTTTGTTCCTGCACTGAATTCTTTTAAAAAAAATATGCATATTCATCTCTTTCCAAAGATAATGAATTGTGCTACTCAGTACAATTTTGAAGATGATCCAATCACCATCGCTTTTCCTTTTAGATTTATAGCACCATTTAATGAGGTCTTTCCATTTTACTATAGGGAAATCTTTGATACACATTCCCTTAATGATATTCCAAATTGAGAAAGAATAATCACACTAGAAGAGTAAGTGCTTAAGAGTTTTATTGTCCTATTTGCAAAGAACATGTGTTAAATAGATTAGGATATCTTTTTAATCTATTAAGTGTATTCAATCCTCCTTTGAGGGCAAGCCATATAGTAAAAGAAGCTCCCAGAAAGCTTGATGAAACCATACCAATGTGTGCTAAGTTAGTTAAGGTGACTGTCCCACAAACATCATTCTACAATATTCACTTAAGAATATACAAATATTTTTTCTTCTTCATCTGACTTGATCGTCCAAGTTAGGATTGAGTAAGAGCTTCAGTGTAGTTAAAAGCGGTGAATTATTTAATAGGTTCTCATATGTAATTAGATCTTAGGCATTATCATCAATAATATGTCTGAGATGGAATGGCTTAGGAACTTCTTATAATGTTCCATGAGAGGACTAGTTATCAATTAGGATGATGTTAGGTGTCCATTACCAATTTTGCCACTAAGGAACTCTATACTATATTCTTATTTAAGTTTTGTTTAGGACGTGTTGCATTTCACTTTTGACTCATCATAAGCTTTTACTTCTTATGTAATAAGCATGGATTCACTTCACCTATAGGGAGTTTTCCTTAATAAGAATTCTCCAAGCTCTTTTAAGAATTTACACTTAGTTGGCAATTTTGATAGGTTGGGTACCAAGTCCTCTAACTTGTTTAGACATGCAAAGTTCTCTTCAACTTACCTTGGCTTGTGTTTAGTTAATGACATTATTGGACCAAATTACGTTTCTTAGAATTTTCTCTATTTCCTTCCTAATATTTGTAAGGAGCCATAAATGTGATGACCAATACATATGCAAGTTGTTTAGTATAGATTGGAGCATGTTGAATTCTTCACATTGTTAACAGGCCTCTGTTACATTAGTTGTTAATCCTTAATTTGATTCTTTCAAGAAGAGGCTTGAAGTTTGTATAAGTTAGTTTGTTTAGGGTAATTGATATCCTAACGTAAGTAATAGGAAATTTGACAAGTTTAATACTAATGAAATAAGCTAGACAAGTTACTATATCATTAACATTAATGAGAGACAAAGAGTTGGCTCTTTTCTTTATTTATGGTGAAACCTGAGAGAAGTTTGTAAGTATTAAAATCATGAGAGCTCCAACTGAGTTAGGATTAGCCTTAGTTAAAAGATTCAAGTCATTTAAAAAGGAAAATTTAGTTAAATTTAATGTTTTCCACTTATTAAAATCCCATAAGAGAAAGTTATAATGCATTGGGTGATCTAAGCAGTAAAAGTAACATGAAATCCAAAAACCTCCATGGTGTTTTGTATAAACCTCAATTAAGTGAATCAAATGCTTTTTGGAATTCTACTTTGCTAGCAAATATTTTCTTAATTATTTTTTATTATAGCTCTTGAGTAGTTTTTGTACTATCAAGATATTATCCTATTAAGCTACCTTTATTGAAAGTACCTAGAGAGTTATTAGCAATTTTAGTGAGCACGATCTTCAATCTATTTTTTCCTATTATAGTTATTGATTAGTTCTTGTACTATTAAGATATTTACCTATTGACTGGCCTTTAATGAAAGTACCTTGAGAGTTATTAGCAATTTTAGTAAGCACCATCTTCAGTCTATTTTCCATAATCTAAACAATGACCTTATAGATTATTATATAGGTCTAAACTCAAGCCTAGAGCTAGGGGAAATTACTTTAAAGACTAGATAAATGAAGATTTTATTGAATTTCTGTAGCATTCTTCCCTTGATAAAGAACTCAATGATTGCTTTAGTCGTAATAAGTCTTGTCTAAATTTATGCTTTATGATATAAGAAGGTATTTAGACCATCAAGTGCTAGTGCCTTATTTGGGTGAGAAGAAAGCATAATTTCCTTTATTTCACAAACATTAAAGGCCTAGCTAAAAGTTCATCATCTTTAGAAGAAATTTCCTAGTTGACTATGGATTTCAGTATTTCAACGTATTAGACCACTTTGTTGACTTACCAATCGAGTTAATGAAGAAAGAATGAGCTTTATCATAGAGTTCATAATTTATAGTCAGTAAGAAACCTTGATCATTCCTCAAGGCACTAATCTTGCTAGTATTTTTCCAAGAAAGTAAGGAATTATATAAGAAATTTATGTTTTTATCACCATGCTTTATCCATAAGATCATAAATCTCTGCCTTATAAGTGAAAGGTTCTTCTAATTGCTTGGTTATATTGGTATAAACCTTATTTCTCCTTCACAATAAGGTCTAGTTCTGGTGATTATTATAAAGATTGTTCTAGATTCTTTCAAGTTATTACCTTATTTCTAGTATTGTCATTTCAGTATCAATACATCTCAGTCTATCAAGTTACTTGAGCTTATTCTTCACTGGTTGCAGTTTTCTTAGACATATGAACACTTTATTCCCTTATATTTCCAAGTTGATCCCCCTAGTGATTACATCATTGAAGCCTTCCACATTGATAAGATGATTGTTGACTTTGAATGGAAATAGCCTTTTTTTGATAATTGAAAGTATGGCACAAGTATAGGAGTGTGATTTGATAGTAGTTGATTATTAAAACAAAGTTTCTCTCTAGAAACTTTAACAACCATTTGGCATTCACCAAAGCCCCTTTCTAACTTATTTCTTAAACACCAATTCTCTTTTTTATTGTTATTCTAAATGAATTAATTTCTATCCATTATAAGGTTAGTGATTTGTATTTGGTTTATGTGATTACTGAGTCCATTTATGTTGATCATTAACCTTAGTTCTCTTCAACTTTAGATAAATGTTATATATAGTTGAAATCCCATATAATAATTTGTGGATCATTCATGTTGTTCCCGATCTCCTTAAACTTGCTCCATAAAGAAGCTCTTTCAAAGTTTTGATTAAAAGAATAGAAAAAGGAGATATAGAAATCAATGTTGAAGATTTACCCAAAAAAAATAATGTTGTATTGTTTCATATAAATATGCAAGTGTATTAAACAATGAGGGTAGTAGCATCCAATTCTCTTAGATCATAAGATATAAGAAATATACCATTATGGTGATGAGAGAGATTGGTGATTATTGACTAATTATTTTTTAAAAAGCCCATATATTTATTCTCCTTAATTTTAGTTTCCTAAAGCCCTAAAAGAAAGTAGTATCATAGATGTAATCAATTACAATTTTTTGTTCATCCAAAATTAAGATGAACATTTGGAAGAGGAGGCTGAATGTTTCTTATTCCTTTTAATTTTTTTCCTCCTAGTTGCTAATTAGAAGCTTATGTTTGAATCATTTCCCCTAGACCTTATTTTGGAATGATTTTAAGAGAATTCATGGGGGTACTCAAAGGTTCCTAAATTATGGCTTGTGTTCCTCTTATTATCGAGTGTTATATTATGATACATATGAATTTCCTTTTAGGCTATAAGCTTATTAAATGGCATTCCCATTATAGAAGGTTCCATCACTTCCTTTTGAGGATCCAACTTCTTGCATAGGAGGGCACCACTTAGTTTAGGAGGACTTTTGCTATAACGTTATCTTTCTCCATTCTAGTCATCTAAGTCGATTCTCATATTCTTCTTCTATCCCCTCATAAATAGTTGTATTGTTGTCCTTAGCATAATCCTTCTTTGCAAGTTCCAAGTAATATCCTACTTGAAACCTTTTATCTTTAACTCTTTAAGCTCATGCTTGTTGTGCCTTATTAGGTTTCCATTTATAGGTAACATATACACTATCTTCAAACAACTTTCCTTCATCAAATCTAATAATAGGGGTTGATTTAAGAGGTTCTTAATTAATATCAACCAATACATAAACCCAAGTAAAACTTACCTTTTTTATAGTAGCAATAAGCTCATCAAGATATATGGGTTCCCAATAAAACTAGCCAAATGGCTTAAACCTTTTACAATTCAATACTCAAATAGTATGTGGTGATAATTTAACTAGGTAGCAAGTTACTTCTGCTTGAAATGAAGGATCTTATTACTAGGTTTCCACTTTTTAAGGAAGAGAGGTTTGAAATGGAAGTGTTATAGACCTGATTCAAGTATTTTTTGAGTTTAATTTAGGGATCCAAATTTAAACAAGAAGGGGTTCTCATCATTAAGCAAAACTTTTAAAAGACTTAGGTGTTCCACTGCATATTATCCTGTAAGCTCAAAGTAAGGAATGTTGGCCTCTTATCCATAAAGAAGCCAATCAATATGGCATCCCACTCCAAAGTTTCTTCTTATAGTGTCTCAATATCTGATACAACAATTGTTTTTCCCTCATGTGAATTTGGGGCAGTAATGCAACTTTAGTAATTATGTGGAATCCCATATAGCTTACTTCTAAGTTTTTCCTTGGAAATAACCTCCTAAAGCCCTATAGTAGAAGAAGCTTTAAGATCCTCTCTAATGACCCCTTATGGTTGAGAGGACACCTTAGACACAATGCCATTCAGTGAAGGTCTAAGGGCCAAAGGATGAAACTGCTCATGTGTTAGAAAGGGGAAGGCTACTAAATTTACATGGAAGAGGAGAAAGTAGGAGGTAGTGAGGAATGCCAAAAAAGGAAAACATGGAGAGTAGGAAAAGGATCAAAGTTGGAAAGGATCAAAGTGCCACTAAAAAAGGAAATTAAGGGGAATAAATGGATGAAGGGTGGAGGGGATCAAAAACACTAATGAACTTCTATAACTAAAATAACACAAGGACAAGATGAAAACAAACATAGGGAACAAAGAAGTGGAAATTATAGAAGGATTAAGGAATAATGGAAGGGTTGGAAAGAACAAAGAATGACACTAAGAGTAGAGACATGGAGTGAGTTGCTCAATGGAGAGGGGTGAATTTAAGGAGAGACTCACTACATCTAGAAGTGCATCAAGAGCAAGTAAGTTCAGCAGTGTGTTTAGGCTCATTCCATACACCTCATGCAAATTATAGAGAGAAGCGAGATTTTTATATCATACTTTAATTTTTATAAAAATGTGTTTATTTTTAATAAATAATAATGATTTATTATAATACACCATATATGCATGTTTTAGATAATAATACATTAATAATTTTTTAAAAAGTTAAAGAATGCATTAACTTAAAAAAAAGAATTATAAAGTTTGAGTTAGGGAGCTCATCTTACAATTAACAACCAAAACTAGAGAGACTTCCTTAGTTTATTAAAATCCATCCTAATACTAATTGTAAACTATTATATAAATGACTGCTAAGGGTTGCTAAATGGCCAAGTTAGTCAATCTTTAAGCTGGTGTAACTCTAATTCATCACGTGGTCAAGGTACCTCACTTTATTACTAAGCTAAGGAGTAATTTTATAGTGTGACATTATGCAAATTGAGAATAGGGAGATGGGCTAAAATTTGTTCTCATATTAACTTAAGCAATTCAACTTTAAGGAATTGAAGTTGAATTGTTTTCCCCTAAAATATGACTAGGGTCCTTTCTTTCCACACACTATATATGGTTATGGTTAAAGCTATCTTGAACATTAGGAATTCATCTAACTTGAAGCTTTGCTTGAGTGATAACCATTAGATTATTTTATGCAAAATTATTAAGGAGGCTAAGAGACTATAAAATCCTTAAATCAAAAACCATATAGTCGAGGTTAACGGATATTGAAAGAAGAGGTGTTCTATATATTCTTAGATGTTCCAACAAAAAATACAACGTTGGAAATGTTAAAGAATCTAGATAACCTATCTATTATACTGAGTTTCCCTTTAACCAAAAGAGAAATGAAGCTTTTGTCAAATTTAGTGGCACCATTATATTCTATCCCATCCAACTTTAAGGAGAGCAGCCTTTAAAAGCCTCTTACAAAAGGCCTTATTAAATAACCATGAGGGATGTTTCTTTTAGTAAATGGTATCCTCTCTATCAAGTGACAAATGAATGTTTAAGAGATGAGTAACTAGGGAGGAATTTGGCAACTTTCATAAAGCTCATAATATGTTTATCCCTTCCTCTATAGTTTTTTTTGTTATGTATAGTATGCCTTAAGGATATTAGGTCTTGTATCTTGCTCAAGGGACTATATTGTAGCCAATTATCATGCCAAAAAGTGTGAAGAACATCTATCTCCTATTACATATTAAAAAGTCAACCTTTCCATCTCTTTTAGTTTAAGAATTTGTATTATGGTCCACAATGAATCGTACCTTGGTTCAATAAACGAGAAGCTGGACTTCTTTGTACCCTGTTAACGTAAAGGGCATGTTTATTTGTGATTAGCTTACATATCTATTTAATCAAACGAACTTTGTTGGTAGTTTTTATAGGCATGATTCCTGGACCCCCTTCATCTATTAACAAACAAAACTCCTTCACTTTACCTTGGATAAAGTAAGTCTATTTGAGTCTCCAAACCATATAATTTGATTAAATCCTCTCTATATCTTTGATGGTATTCAAGGGAAGGAAGATTTGATATGACTAATATATATCCAAGCTATTTAGGAGTAAGTTTATAAGTTGGAGTCTCCCTATTAAAGTAAGATTTTTATTACACCACACCAGTATGAAATCCTTCACTTTATTTTGTCAATTAGTATATTGAAATCCAAGGCATATGGTCTCATAGTAGAGATTGGAATACTAAGGTATAAAATAAGAGGATCCATTAGTTTTAAAGATTTGAGGACACTTAACCAGCTAGTCAAGTGATGAGCAGTCTTCGAAACAAACATCTAACTCTTCTTCTTATTTATATAAAGGCTAGACATTAGCTTGAATGTATTTAAACATGAGAATGCTGACAGAAGAAGGATCAGCTTTAGAGAATAGAATTAAGTCATTTCCAAACATAAAAGTGGATATCCCCAGTCTTTAACATTTATAATAAAATTTGAAAGAATGATCTTGACTTATCACACCCTTTATTAACCTTATAAGGAATTCCATACTATGCATGGAAAGATAATATGAAAAAGGTTCCACTTTTATTAAATACATAATAGGCTTGATGATTCTAGTGGGTTCACCATTCACCATAATGCAATATAAACCACTAATATACATTGTTCAATCCAGTCCACAAATAGGTTAAAAAATCAAAAAGCTTTGAGAGTTTGTAAAATGCTAAATCAATCAGTTGAGTCAAATGCCTTACAAAAATCTATTCTTATGGCATAATTCTCCCTCGAGTTTTTCCTATTGTAATACTTGAAAAGTTCTTATGTGAGCATAATGTTGTCACTAATACTCCTCCCCTTATTGAAGGCTCCTTGGTATTGATTCATAATAGATGTGAGTGAATCTTTGAGCGTGCTAATTAAGAGCTTAGAAATAAACTTAAATACAATATTGCAGCAAGAAATAGGTCTAAAGTCCTTGACAGTGTTAGGAGTTGTACCTTAGGGATAAGGCATATAAGGGTTTTGTTAAGCTCTCTTAACATTCTAGGATGAGACATTAATAAATATGAATGCTTTGGTATATCTAAATTTACTTTCACATATACATTAAGAATCAAGAATTAATAAAATTTTAAATTTATGTGAAGTAAATATATAACTATAATATTTTAGATATTTAATGAAATTTTTAAAAAAATCGTTAAATTTTATTAATAATTAATCATATTTGACATTTTAAATTATTTTAATTTTATAATTAGATATTTCTAATTTTAAAACTAATATTATATATTTTAAAATTAAAATTACTTTATTAGAATATGTAACATGCCAAATTTTGGTAAAAATAGCTCTCTTTTATATTACATATATATATATTATCATATTTTTCAAAGGAAAAGATTTGTGGCTCAATTATGTGAGGAATTTTAATTTTTAAAAATATAATGGATTAGAAACATTAAAGGTCATACTTAAAAATATTATTTTGTTTTAGTAAGGTAACAAATCTTGACTTTATATGTTAGGAATGAACTCACATCATCAACTTATATTACCTTTCTTTACATTGCGTACTAAAAACAATTTTATATTAAGAAATAAAAATATGTATTATTTCTAATAGTTAGATACCAGTTAAAGAAAAGAATTGGAAGGTGTAAAACAATAAGAATTTAAAGATAAAAAAGAGAGAAAATCTCTAAGTAAAAATAGGAAGTTTCACTACTCTTATGACTTGTTTCTTGCTTCTCCTCCTCCTCCTTCGGAATTTTTCTAAGCTCTTATCCCATAGCTTTCTTAAATCTTAGTTGCTTCCTACTGTTCCTCTCAGTTCCCTTTCCTTTGTTTTTCCTTAGCTCATCCCATCTTCTTTCCCATCTTTCCTTCATTAAGTTTTTAGCTTGCTTTTCCTTGTGTTTGTTCTTCTTGATATCTTGTTCCTTTAAAACCTGATTGTTGGTTCCCTTTTTTTGGCTTTCTTCCTGTGTATCTTAAGCTAACTTTACTTGCTTTTGGTTGTTGCTCCCTTTTTTACTGTTTATAGTAATGTTATTTTAGAAACCTTAACTCTTCCTTTGAAGTCCCTTAGCACATCACTCCTCTCCACTTAGCATGGAGAATGAAGGTTCTCTTAATCCTATTACCACTTATGTTCCACCCAATTATCTAGTCACTACCCCTTCTCAACTCGTTCCAAGAAATAGGTCCTTAATGACTCCTCCCTTACAACTTGCTTAGACTTTTGTTGTTGGGACCCGATCTCGGAAACCGGATCCCAACCGAAAAACAGAAACGGAAAACGGAGCGAAACAAGGAAAGTGAAGGATCGCTAATCGGAATACAAATCGAATCGAATCGGAAAACACACAACATCGAACTCAGAATCCAACTGAAACAAATGTCCGACATCCGCTTACAAATATCTTAGAAAAACATATCGCGACGCGTTGGAAACCCTAAGACTAATCCGAAAAATCCCGATATAAATTTTTTTTTTCATTCTTATTCATTCCTTCCTCTGTATACGAAACCATTTCCAATTTCTCTTTTGGAAATTATACTAAATTAAACTATTTATTCATATCCCAAATTTTCATCTTTTAACCACAAACTTATCTTAACAAAACTAATCTCTTAATCATATTCTTATTCTTATTCTTCTTTTGCCATAACCCGATTTTCTCGAAAATCGGGCAG